>JAMKCH010050571.1:0-73396 GCA_023653785.1 Ophioderma brevispina
TACTGTTATGACGGATTATACCTATACATTATACTGTTTAAAATATATGCGTTTTAGGTTATATTTTATGTACTATACGACCTCTAGTATCAAGTTTGCGTTATTTTTTATTATATCTATATGATAATTTCCATCACATGACGCTATGCAATTATAAGCCACCGTTGTACTTGTATAAGATAGCAGAGCTGCATGGTTGTATAAATTTACAGCTTTATAGCATGCATATGGTAATTATATTTTGAGTTATAGTCAAAATCCGTCAGCAACAGCTGGCGGCAATGAAGTAAGCTACAACGTTTTTTGCTCAATTTAGCTTACATGGACTGTGTACCAAGGTAAGTCGTGTATAATATAATAATTGCAATGGGCACACAGATCATAATATCACTTTCCAATGGTATCTTTTACAGTTTTGGTATATTTGTTCATATTCCATGATACCAGAACATTATAAAGAAATTTTATTGAATAATGTGCATTGGTATTCACTTATAGTTAAAGAATAATTTGTAAGTTGGATGGAAATAAAAACAAATTATTCGGACAATTTTCATAACTGTTATGTGTATTCTTTCCTCATTATTGGTATTTCATTTTTAGACAGGTTTGAAAATTACCATGATGATAATAGGGCCTACATTGATGTTGAAATGGCGTTTACCAAATGGCAAAAGACGATGGACTTTACACTAATGCATCCCAAATCGCAGAAGATGACATCCTGTGTAGTTACTTACCATAGTGTTATCTGAAGCAGAATGTCTAACGGGTTGAAGGATCTAAACATTAATGAATACAATAATGTACACTTAACCAGTAGCTGGTCATTGGGAGCCATATGACCGATGAATAATTAACTAATGTTATGTAATGTTTCAAGCGTATTACCAGCATTATTATAAGCAGAGACTGTTTAGTTTTACGGACTACTGGCTAAGATGTGAAATACGATATTTAGTGTGTTCTTGCTGCAGTCGATGGGAATGAGATGGTCTGAGTAAGAATATGTTTGCATCAACCGACCGTACTGATCTCTCCATAAGGTTAGTAAAAATCTAATGTGATTCTTTAAGTTTTACATTTAGGAACAATTCCAGTTCCCATTGCAATGAGGGTGGTTTAAATTTGTGAATCCATAGCAGTTAAAATTACCTAGAGTAAATATCACGAAAAAAATGTTATCAAGATGCCAAATTCATTTTGCTAAAACTTAGAAAAAAAGAATGTGCTCAGAAGATGGCTACTTTTAGATACTTCTTCGAGGCAATGGTTAATAATTACCTAGATAATATAGTAGGTTGGCATTTACTTGGATAACGATTTTTTAAAATAGCGAGGTATGTGTCATACATATGTAAAAAAAAGTATTCTACATGATTGGATAGCTGAGATATTGAGTTTCATATGAGCTGGGGTTCCAGAAACAGAGCAGCCTATAAAAGGGCAAAAAAAGGACTAAGAAACAACTATCTTGCATTTCTTCAATATCTTTCAATAATTTTAGGTGAGTTTACAGACGGCCTATAATGTAAAGACATCTACTGCATTTATTGCTGATTTTTTTTTTAATTTGTAGAAATAACCATACTCATGTTTTCACTCGTGCAATTTTTTCTACATATTTCGGCCAGTTTAGGCCAACGGTATTACGTAATCCAATGTGTCGTGTTATTCATAACTGTATAGGTTGAAAAACAAAAGTAAATGTAATTCAATTCATTTAAAAGCATCTCCATCCAGCCTGAAGACTGTCCGTTCTGATGTGTTTTTCTTAGACGCAGCAAAGTCAGTTGTTTGTTTCCCGTCGCCCACCTGCGTCCGCCGCGTCGAAAATTGAAAATTCAGAAAAACAATTTTTTTAAGATTTTAAGGCAAAATCAATCCATTGTTTTTAAAAATCTAACCTCGAAATGACTATCAGAATTCATTTGATGCATATTGATCCTGAGTACATCCATTTGTTGTGCCTGTAAGTGTTAGAAACAATGCAACAATGCAAAATATCAATAATTATTTTGTTTAATAGGTAAAACTTTGGGTCGCTAAATATACATTTATTACTGAAAAATGAATAATGAAAATGGTCGCCTAATCAAAATTAAATCACAAGCGAACACGAAACTAAGAATCAAATAGCGGGCCTAATACATTTAATTACGTTATATCTATTCTCACAGCTCTAAACTCCATATAAGCGACGATGACTTACACAAAATACTGAAATACGGTCTTGTGTTCTTACCCGTTGGAATTGGAGTTATTCTATTGATTGTGGTTATCTGTCAGATTCGGTGCATATGCAAAGCCAAAAAAGCCGTACGAGGTAAGAAGACATTTCCTCCACTCCTCTCTTCCATCGGGGGGGGGGGGGGGATATGGGCATGTTGATCAAAATTTACAAAATGCCATATACTGAGTGTCTCAAAGAAACTTTACCCTAACAGCGCCCACCCCAAATTTCAGGTCTTTAATTAAGATTTATGCAAATTATTTATACATATTTAAAGAGTATTCTTTATTAGCTTTCCAAAATAGCAAATAATAATAACCAGTTTTATATAGCGCTTAATCCCCATAAACAGGTTCGAAGCGCGGTTGCCAGTTATTATTATTACGCCGCCTTCAAGAAATCTTCACAATCATTTCGCTTCATTTAGGTGGCGGCTCAAAGACATGCCTTACAAGCGTACAAGCTTGTCAGCACTGGCAGTTAGATTGTAATATTCTCCGTAGCAGCTCCCCAGTTTTCGCTTGGGTCGACGAGGAATTGAGATTAAGGGACACAAACACGTTGACCACAGTGGGGCTTGAACTCACGATTTTAACGGTCTAATGACCACGAGGCCTGCGCTTTTCCACTAGACCACATGTGGTCTTTCAAACCCCATTGAATTCCATTTAATTGATTTTTTTTTACTTGTAACACGGACAGACTTGGTTTTGCACACATTAGTTCACGCATACTCTTACAGGTGAGGTGTTAATCTACCCTGCATCTGCACCCCCGGCCCTCCACCTGTCAGATCAATATCTAAACTTGATTTTCACTCCTGATGATCACTGTAGGCCTATATTGTATTATACAGGGATCAAGACACAAAATAGTTTGAATCGTATTAAAAGCTATATCGTACTGGGTATTCCTGAGGACGAGGTTATTACTGTTCGAGCCATGGACCTTAAAAGCACCGCTAGATTACAAAAGTAATGGTATGTGAGTTACTGATGTGCTTTTCAAAATCGCAGAAAAGCATGTCATCATGGTCATGTGTGCAATGAATGGTGGCCGTGAAGTCTACCAATCGGTAACATAAGATACATAATTTTCTCCTGGAATTTTCATGTAATGTAAATATCCAAGTTCTTTTGAAATAGCACTCTAATAAGGACCACTCATAAACGATCCATGTGCAATCGAAATATACTGCGCAAGATTGTCAAATCAATTTTGGTTGAGTTTGAAGGTATTTTACCTAACTTTGGAAGCAACCATGATTACTTTGAAGTAGGGGTGAGAGATTATTATTTTGACGACCGATTTCGCTCATTTTTTTTTTTAAATTTTGGGGTTTTCCACTCATTTCACAATATTTAGAATTTGATTTAGGTACCCACTCATATACCTCGAAAAGTTCCGTGTCTATTTCCTAATATCCTACTTGCATAATTCAGTGCGTTCCCTTGGGCCACAAAAAAATTGTTGTATTGGAGTAACCCGCCCGACCCTAATTTTGAAAATCAAGCCCTGTACAAAAGTATACCTACCCTAATTTGTTTTTATTGATTTTCAAAAATCTTATTTTTCAAGTTGTTTTTACCCTGATTTTTAACCAATTTTCTCAATATTTTTTATGTTCTGGTGTAACTTTGGCAACTTCTCTTTTAAGATTTTCAATATTAAGAGTCAAAAGTATCAATATTAATAACATTACATAGACTATGTGTGATGATTTGATGTAGTCACGCATTATATAAAAAAAAGCCACCCGCCCTACCCTATTTGAAAATGTCTTGTTACTCCAATACAACAATTTTTGTGGCCTTACCGTGCATAATGGGCACTTCTATAGAAGACCTATTTGGTTGCATTATTTTCAGATTTATTAAAACACACATGCATGGCAATTTGATTTTACATAACAATGATTTTTGGTTGGAATATGTACATGTAACCTTGTAACGGATTTTGTGATGATTTACAAAATATTTTGCTGGTATTTACTTTAAAGAAACACTGGTACACCCTCAAGATTTTTCAAAATTGATATTTTTGCATGTCTGAAATCATTAGGCTCAAATTATCGCCCTCATGGGTAAACAGAATGATTTATAATAAAATCACTCCCGAGTGGTTTATTCAGCAGATCACAGATTGTAGTGTTAAACACAAGACAACACACGCCGGAATTTATTCCATCGGCATCCACCCTGTTTGACCTTGTTGCTCTGCTGGGATCTTTCGACATGGTGGACTTATGCCTTTCTTCCAACCATGCAGGTCACTTCTTGTTTAAATTTGTACTTTTTTAATTAAAAGGACTTCTTCATCAATGAAAAAATGAATCTTTATCAACATCTACCGTGTGTCCCAAAAAAACCGCAACACTTGGTGGCAGGCACCGTAGGTTTTGAATAAAAGCACGTGACTACTTATTGTTGTAAGGTAAGATGGGACTGTTAGATAATATCCCTGAAAGTTCATAAAGGTAGAGTCAATATTTTTTAAGATATGACCTCAGAAATCAAGTAACCTGCAGGACCCATTTAACCAAATTGAGGCGCTATTAACTACAAATACGGCACTGTACGTTTGCGCCGAGAACCACCAATATGAATCTCTAAGTCCGACCACCATTTTCTCTTTTTCAAATACAGTACGGCAAAACATAATTAACTTGGAATGTTTCCATTGGTAATAACAGCTAAAAAACAGGCATTTTAACAACACTTAAACTATCCGAATTAGATGTATGATCACAAACTCTTCATATATTGTCCAAGTAAGACTGCATTGGATTAGAGCTAATCATTCATCATCATTTTGTGACGTCACACAAAGAGTTATCTTAACCCGAAATTTAATGACAGAATGAATATACAGATATTGTTATTGAGTTTTGTGTTGAAAACACAGGTTTTACTTTCATAAAGCTGAGAATGTTACATTATTTTCAGTAACAAGCAAGTTGAAGCCCAACGCATTTATCATTTTATGTAATGTGGAGTTGACTGTGGTGTCTATGACTAAGTCATAGTTTTTAAGTCATAGTTTTATATCTTCTTCAAACATATTTTATCACCAATAAATTAATGTTTTATCAGTTAACTAATAATTATGTAAATGCAGTCATTTAACCCAGTAGAAGTTGCTCTACAAGAAATTTCGGCAAGTAAATGTTGAAAATGTTGATTGCAATCAATAATTATTGTATTTGTATTTTTCTTCATTGCCAGTCTTGTGGTTAACCAGCTCCTCATTTTTGTAAAATGGGTTCTGCGGGTTACTTGATTGTTGGGGTCATATCTTAAAAACTATTGATTCTACCTTTATGAACTTTTCAGGAATAATAGCTAACAGTCCCATCTTACCTTACATCAAAGAATAAGTAGTCACGTGTTTTTGTTCAAAACGTATGGCGCCTGCCGCCAAGTGTTGCGTTTTTTGGGACACACGGTATAATAACAGGTACAAATATCAGAACACATTGCACAAATCACCTTGATTTGCGCACCAATTCACTGCAATGAACAATTATGTGTATAGGTCTACGTGATATTACCGGTATACAGTAAAAATTATCCATCTCGTTATCATGTTTGTATTGATTCGAATAAATTCGCTACCTGATCACCAATTCATTACATCACAGACACACACACACACACACATCCCCACCCACACCCATCCACACAATGGAAGCAACAATTTCCTGTGCTCAATTCAGTTTGGCTAAACTTATCGACTTGGTCCCTTCTTGCATTCAGGTATTCAACTGAAATATCGGGACGTAGTCGTTGGAGAACATCCGGCATGAGGTTGTTTCAGGCGGCCCTCAGGGCACGGTGCTTGGTCCGTTGCTTTCCTTACATATATAAATGACTTGCCAAATAACTTACACTCATCAGTAAGATTATTTTCAGATAACTGCGCCATACATCATGAAATCAAAAATGAATTTGACGCTAGGGAGCTCCAAGAGGACTTAGACACGTTCGTGAAGTGAGAGAAAAATTGGCAATTAAAAATTACCCCGCAAAAATGCTTTGTCATGAGAATAACACATAGCAGGTCTCCAAAAACGTTTTGAATACAAACAGATTATTCAATGAATAAGACACACATTAATAATCCCAGCAGCTACCATCCTTAGACATACACTTCGCAAGCGGCCAAGATGAAGCTTCGTTAAAAAGTTGTTAAAACTAACAAAATGACCATACTCTCTTCGGGATATCTCCGATCATTATTACAACCAAGAACGGCACAAGGATCGTCATCTAAAAGTAGTTTAAAAGAGTAAGGATGTTAAGCTTTTGCAGAACAAATGATGTAATGTGTCAATGTAGAGGATGTAAAAAGCTTGTAAAACAACTTCAAAAACCACGAGATGAAGCGTCATAACACTAAAAAATAACCATCTTTTCAGGATAACTCCGATCATTATTACGACCAAAATCAGCGCCACTTGGGGTGATAAAAAGGTCCTAAAAATAGTTGAAAGAGTGAGATTTTTAAGCATTTGCCAGGCAAATTACGTAGTACGTCTAAACAAACGGGCCGCGAAAGTGACAGCGGGCGCGTGCGACGCTCTTGTACCTTTTTCGGGCCCATGACGCATTGCGGTTCCGATTAGCGATAAACCTTATAGGTTATACACCACTAACCTGGCTGCCGTAAGGATAAAAAAATCTTGGACTACTTTCTTGCATTTTTGGGCATCTGAAAAAACTGATTTCAAAAATGGTCTGAAAAATTGCACTAGTTATATTAAAAAAAAATTGATGGGATTTCATGATTGACATGGTAGACTGGTATGTTTTCTCAAACTAAGTGGCATTTGGACGGTGAATTTGAGGCAATTTACTCCGCGCTCATCAATTTCACATCGATTTGCAAATGACTATCTTTAGCCTGACTATAGAAAATCTTATGTTGCCGGTCTGATATCGGGCGAGTTTGGTGATTCGTAACTAAAAAATGTTCTGGTCATCATATGTTCGAAATGTTGTTATTTGGTGATTTTAGCTTGTGCTTTGGTGTGATATTGTTGTATATACTCTGTGAGAGTTATAAATGTGAAAAAAACATGCTCAAGTTGCCATTTTTTCTATAGACTACTGTGTATAAGTGAGTTAGTATAGCCCTAAGATTTCAGAGGGTAAATGAGCAAAATAGTATATTTCTATTGTTACCAAAAGTTTGACCACTTCCGGTAAAATCTGGGGTTCTGGGGACGAGGCTATTACTGATCGGACCATGGACCTTTAAAGAGTTAAAACTCAATTTTCAAAATGGCCACCATTAGCCTGCGTCAATCAGGTATAAATAGCCAAATAAATACGAGGGTAAATACTTTTAAAGGTGCAACGAGAGATTTCACATATCAGGTGTCCCTAAAAAGCGAAAGTACTGATTTTTGCCCCGATGTAATGCTTTCAAAAAAAATATTCCCATCTAGAAGGATTAAGCTGAGAAATGTTTCTTTGTTACAAAAATTATGAAATTTCTAATTTCGTATAGGAGCAAATACGAAATTCAGCCTATGTTAAGTTTTATATTGATAGGCAAATCAAAATCACTTTTTTTCTCTCTTTTAAGACATTCTGTAGCCAAATGCAAGGTAAGAAATCTATCGAGTATCTAATCTATATGAAATTACTATTATGACACAATATCTGGGTGCCTCAAAATCTCTCGTTGCACCTTTAATAGCTAGCATATACTGTATGAATGTGTAATTTTGTTTCCCTGGTAATTTCCTGCATAATTTTGAAGATAAATTATATTCGGTTCGATTCATAAACAAATTAAATACACAGCTGTTATACCCTCCCAGGTAATATCTTTTAAGTATAGCACTCGTATTTTTGGCAAGCATGCACATGCAAACTAAACTGAATTTATGAAATGTTCTCCGTTTATAATGGCAGTGTACTTTGGGTTGCCCGACATTTGCTACTTGAAATAAATAAATGGTTCTGAAAAAATAGTCTATAAAGATTGTCATAGAAATTATATTTGTGGAGGCCACCGTCGTATAGTCGACATGACGTATATTATAATACGCCACGTCTGTCTGTGTGTCTGTCCTCCTTTTTTCTCGGAGGCCGGGGGGTCGTACGGTCACGAAACTTGGTGGGTGGGTGTAGCTTCCACCACGGGCGAGTGCCAAATTGTGTAAAACGTTTTTCTATTGGGTGTGAACTGCGCACTATGATTAGATTGCGATGTTTATTCCGTATTTGAAATAGTGTTTACACAAGTTTGGCCACTCGACGACCCTCTTGAGCCCGGCCAGATCAAGTTCGATTGTTAGCCGATACGCGCCCCACATGCCGGGTAATCGCGAAAGAAGGTTTTCAAGCAAGTAGTGAAAAAAAAACACACCAGGTACATCGCGAAACCCGGAGAATTAAAGTTTGTCCCAACACCCAAATGCAATGTACAATTCCACCAGATTCATAATCCTCATCCTCCGCGTTTACATTTTCTGGCGTTAGCGTGCACTATTACTTATAAGTGGATGAGCCAGGGACCATCAAAAGTAGCCTTTTTGGTATCACCTGGGGGGGGCAAAGAGGCACTGATACCCAGGGGTTCTAAACACTATGACGTACACAAAATGTATGATGGCCATTCTGTAGGGGCTAGCTTAAGCGAGATAGGGGCTCACAGAGATTATAACAGGGGTCAAATTTGAAAAGTGGTCCAATGTTGTTGAATTACATACCAATTTGTTCGTATGCTTCACAAGGATTAAAAAAATGTATAGTTTGTAACTATCTCCGACTAACCCCTATGGAGTTATAAGCCTAAAAACCGTTTATTATAGGTCAAAGTTAAATTTAGCTTCTTACAGGGGTCAAGTACTAGAAAACGCTTCAATTTCAGTGGAAATTGGTATCATATATTGTAATGTATTACAAGTAAAATAGGTATAGTTTGGACAATGTTCCAATGTATAGTTACAAGTTACCCCAAAATGTTAACCCCAGCCCTAGTTAGGGGTATAGGGGTAGTACTAGTGAGGTGCGTAACTTGTTAATTTGCACATTGCAGATGGGTCGAAACACACCTTTATTTTAATTGTGAGAACTTTACATAACAATATGTTAGGACCATTTACCCTGAATTTGAAACTGAAGCATTTTGTAGATGACCCCTGTAGAAGCTAAATTTAAACCTTTGACCTTATAATAACGGTTTTCAGCGTATAACTCCATAGGGGTAAGTCGGAGTAGTACAAACTATACATTTTTTTAATCCTTGTGATTTATTACGAACAATGTTGGTATGTAATCAACACCATTGGATCACTTTTCAAATTTTGACCCCTGTATACGCTCTTGCGTAGCCCCTAGCTCGCTTAAAGCTACCTACAGAAGGCCATCATACATTTGTTTTTTGTGTAGGGCATAGTATGACGGAGCCCTGGTATAAAATGCTCTTGCCCCCCCAGGTGATACCGGCCAACAAGCCTGGCTCACCCACTATTAGGAGCTTCTCTCTGACCCCTCCCCACGTACGATATCACCTATTCGAATGTCTTCTACTTGTTTTATTATTTCTTTCATTTGTGGTAATACAGGGCGTAACCAGCCCTTTGAAAAGGGGGGGATGAAGGGGTTTGCCAAGGCTTTTCTGGGGGCAACTTGGGTCCTTCTCCCGTCGACACCGTACAAACAGTCAGATCATTTGGGGGGGGCGAAGGGGGGGGCCAAGGGTTTTGTTTTTTTGTGGGGGGCTTGCGCCCCGGCCCCCCCCCCCCCCCCCCCCCGCTGGTTACGCCATGGGTTAATCCACTTGTAAATCAGTTGTGAAATTAAAAGGCATATAACAGCAACATTTTTTTGGAAGAGCTTCCCGAATTTTCAAGATATTTTTGAGATTTTGACCACAGTTGCCATTATTGTTACCGTAATTGGCTAGAAGCGAATACCTGTGAATGTAGAGCTCAAAATTCTCATGTATCAAAGGTATCGACTACGTAAGGAATTTGTTAATTATAATAATTAATATCGAAGATCTCGTATTAATTGAATGGCTGTTGGAAAACGTCCTTCAATATGAAAGAGCCGGAAATTTGTGCCATGTACGTGTTTATGCTCATCAGTAGTTGTTTCATTGTTTCAGGCAAGTCAAATTAGAGGTCATTTCACCATGGGACAGCATAAATGTGGCGTTTCCAGATACCACAATTACATACATCAGGGCTCCAATTTAAAGTACCAAAATGGCTTTGTTATGAATAAATACGCATTTTTTGCATTACCACTCGCATGTATAGTTTCTAGCAATTACCAACAAAACTGTGCAAAAATGTCTCAAAATTTTGAAATTGGGGGCGCTCTTTCCCCCCCAAAAAATGTGCTGTTATTGCTTGAAAGTTTAAACCATGTTTTATACAATCACAAACAAATACAAATACGCACAAAAACCATAAAGTTATTTACATTTTTGTTTATTTTTAATGTCACACGGTCCAAACAATGGTATTTACAGTTTGGGGCCATTTTAATACAAAGTTGAAAGATACAGAGTATATCACTATTAAATTAAATTGAGATGGACTTAACAGAGTGAGTTTAATAGAGCAGGTTAATGGTCACTTGGCTGAGTTTGATGGGGGTGACCAGTTGATACCTTAACTTGACCTAGGTGAGTCACCCCAACTCAAATCAATTTAGTTTTTTTTTTTTTTTTGGTTTTTTGGAATACAACTTCTTTGCATTATTTCCATGGAGGAACCTTTGAAATGTTCTTGGCTTAGGGATTCGCAACCCATAATCAGGTGTAAATTTAGAGGAAATTTAAAAGCTTGGTAAATCTCCCTGTGTCCTTTTAAACAGCCACATGTTACTCTCACATATATTGTAATAAACAGTTAAAGTGGAGTTTTCTACATTAAAAACCACAATTGTGTCCAGATGGACACGAACTGCAACACATAATTGAATAGTATTCGATCTTATATCAGGAAGCTTGCTGTTGACTTCCCTTTTTGTCAATTTAAATTGGATTTATGTAACTGCTATTTACCTTTTGCCCACTATGGGTTAGTTTGAATACTAATTATTCAATTGATGGGTAGCAATTACCATCCTTGTGAGGCCAAAGCGCACAATCTTTTTCAACGTGTGACACCAATATTGGCGAAACCTAATATTTAAGCGGAGAAGGGACATGTGCATGCGAGTAAAGATGTAAACCAGTTTTCAGTTTATATATTTTATTTAAAGTAATCGAATCCTCACCACAGCAGGTATTGCGGAGGGGAGGTAAATCTGGACCACCCCCATTTAGTTGGGACAAAACGGATTTAAAAATTGGTGTAACTACCATGAATTAAAATAGAAAATAAAGGCATCCACTAATGCCAAATAAGTGTTTGTTGGCAGTTAAAAAAAAAACATTTGAATAAATGGGTCTTGCTTGCCTCACCCATTAGCATGTTTTACTGCCTCGGACACATTCATTGCATGAACATGAAACATTTTACCTTGATTTCTCAATTCTACAAACTTCTCCTTTTAAGCTACTCCTACCAGATTTAAATATTTTGACTCTTTTGGGTTGATCACTGCTAGTGTCTTAACAGCACACCCAGCCATGTGCTGCTTTCTGGTAGGGTTAAATTGTTAGATTCCATAGCTTCTAATTAGAATGGAACCAATTGGTTAATGGAGCTCTTTTAAGTCTAGTAAGGATATTGTTCACTGTTGTATCTTTTATGTACATATATTTTACAAAAAACATAGCCCATTAAGCCAAAGAAAAGAAGAGTTGTCTCACATACATCTGGCAAAACAAACTACAGAACTATGTGCTGTACATGTTTTTGATCCACTTTTTTGTTTCCTTTTTGCCACTTTATGGCCATATTTCCCCATTTTTTTCACCTGAAAGCTGTAAATTGGGTTCTTTGCATACAGTTATGCAGCAAAAGTAACTCCACATACTTACATATGTGGGTATGTGAGACACCTTTTTCCCTCTTTGGTCTTATCAACCATTAATGTGCATTTCTCTATACAAACAAACATTGGGTCAATTAAGTTTCTAGAAATTTATCATTGACACTATTGAAAATTGACAATCACTTACCAGTCAGTGAAATATTTTTTGTAAAAATAGCTACACATAATATTGTGTAAAATGTACAGATGACAGGCATTTAAAATGCAATTATACACATTTGCTCCAATAATTACATGTAATCTATGTACATTATCTGATAGATTGTAATCCTATTATTAGTGTGGGTAGATCTAACAGATGTACTGTCATCATAATGGTATTCCTCTGTATAACATGTAAATTTCACAAAATGCATGCATACATAACCCATTCAAGGTAAGCAGGCACAGCTGTTAGACCATATGCAAATTATCTCTTTTTTGAGCAGTGGCAGCAATTCTGATATAAATAGGGGCATGTAAAGAGCTATCACCTCTCTACTAATAGACCTACAACGCCATGACATTCATGTTGTAGTGGAATCTCTACTAGAGCCCACTACATCTTAAAGGGGCATTTTTGTGATCCACAGCCTGGCCCCCAAAAAAAAAAAAAAAAAAAAAAAAAAAAAAAAAAAAAAAAAAAAAAAAAAAAAAAAAAAAAAAAAAAAAAAAAAAAAAAAAAAAAAAAAAAAAAAAAAAAAAAAAAAAAAAAAAAAAAAAAAAAAACCCCCGGCTTACCTCAAAAAGTTGAGATTTTCATATCATCTGAACCGTTAACATTAGTAATCCATGTGTGCCAAATCTTACGTGCAAATTCGGCCATGTTTGTAAGTAATTCGCAATTTTATATTTTCTGTCCGTAAACGGACAGAAATCATAGCACAGTGGCGTATGGGACCATGGGAAACAAGCAATTGCTCATAACACAAAACCGCAAAGTCGGGATCAGCTAAAAAGTCGTGAATAAGCTTTTCTCAAGGATATATCTAGTGAACAATTAATAAAACAGAAGGGGCTGGAATCACGAAATGCATCTTTAAAGAAATCGTCCAATTTGCAGGAAATTAAATTTCATAAAATTTGCATGATGTATATAAAGTGCAATACAAGTACATTATCTATATGGGTATCAAACCCATGTCACTGTTGATACCATTTGTTTTATTCTGGTTTTGACATAATTAATGAAAGTTTCAAACAGCTTTACAATACAGGTTTTGGCCCATTGATCATCCCTTGATTCTTTACATTTTTCTAAACCTTTTGCAAATGTTTGTGTTTTTGCCCCATTTTTGCCACAGACAAAAGGGTACTTGAGATGTTATAAATTTCCTCATTCCCCCACAAGCTTTGCTGTAGGCTTACATGTAAGGAAAACTCAAGGAATCAGGCAAGGCAGATTTTTCCCTGAATTTTGCAGAGGTAAGAGCTCTCCAATGTTCCTAGTTATAACATTGTCAAAACTGTGTCGCCACTGCTTAAATTTTACAGCATGGGATCAAACAGCTGTGAGAAGGATTACACCAACAGACACAGACTTTACACACACCAACTTTGAATATTTAACGGTTGCGTGTTCCGATCGCCTTTGTGACCCCCCTGATTTACCAGGAAGTAGTATCGACTTTGATATCAGATGAAAGGCCGTAATTTTCTCATTGTCGTCCTGAAATTTGAGCCCTCAAATCCATTCATCCCAAGATATAAACAAAAAACTGCCATTTTAGTGGTTAACCATCAATATTAGCACAGTGTTGAATAGGGCTTTGCAAAATGCATTATTGCGTCTACCATTAAAACCGCAAGTTTGCTTCCCACGGTACTTCATGGGGTGTATGTGCAAGTGCCAGGCTCTCATATCAAGTAGAGAACACAATACACATAAATCGGAACAAGCACCTTTAAGCAGGCGCGTAGCCAGCCCGGTGGTTCTGAGGGGGCAATTTCCCGGTAAGTAGGTGCAACAAATGTCCCGATCCAAAGCAAAAATTTCCCGGTCGTAGTGCAAAGAATCCGAAAAGGGGCTGATTTAACATGAATATCTGTGTTTTATTTCCCGATTTCCGCTCAAAAATGTTTTCAGAGGGGGCACTCTGCCCCCCTCTGGCCACGCCACTGCCTTTAAGTCAGATGAAAACAATGAATACTATTACTTGGGTGTTATACAAACCTTCTTTTGTGAATTTTAACATTTAATACATATTTACAACATTTCTTTTTTAAAGCTATTTCTAGAACTGTCAATTTAGTTAACCAACCCCCCAAAAAAATTCTATCTAAATGCAATGAAAAATGAAGAAAATATAAAAACAAACCCATGTTACAGCCTACTATATATCAGTTTCAGCTTAAAGTCAACCAATTTATTTTCAGGCTATATACTATTGGTTATTCCCTGTTTGTACCACACAAGGCCGCAGGTCATATTGCATTAAAAACAAATTTATCATTCGGCAGACATGAATTTACTAACAATTAGTAGTAAATTCAATGTTATTAAAAAATAAACTAAAAACTTAGGCCTATAGCTATTTTTTTTTTACCCCTGCCTTTTACTCAAAAATTTATAGTGCAAGTAGTGAGCACCACGAACACGCAGTACACTCCCTTGCATGGCGCTTACAGATACTAGATTACGCTCGGGCCATGTCTCTCCATGGAAACTGAGTGCGCGTGTGATACTGATAAAGCGCTGTATGGGGGGTTGAGTAATACGGAACTATCTCAAAAGACATCAACCAATGAAATTACAGTATTCATGTCTTATTCATATCTACTGAATGATAATGATGTATATGCATTCTCAAGTGAAAGATCCAAGTACAATTACAGTTTACGATGCCTTTGAAAATATTTGACACAAAAGCTTTTTGAAGAGGGTACATGATCACACTATTAGTTATTGTGGTATGGCACCAAAACCATTGATATTTTTCATATTTCATGAGAACAGGGATAACGAATTTATCATTCAGAAGACATGAATTTACTAACAATATTATTAAAACAAACTGAGCATTATTTTAATTTCATAAGCTTAAATTTTTAGGCCTATTTGCCTCTGTCTTCCAATTTTGGAAGGCCAGTAGTTTATGCAAGTCACAATGAAAATGCAGCATGCACAAGCTTGCAGTACACTCCGTATCGTATGGCGCTTACACAAATACTAGATTACGCTCAGGTTGTGTCTTCTATGTAAACTGAGTGCATGTGTGTGATACTGATAAAGCGCTGATATGATACAGGATATTCAGGAGAGCTGAGTGATACGGAAATATCTCAAAGGGTTATGAACCAATGTAAATTACATCAGTATTTATGTCTACTGAATGATAAATATATCCTACTTCAGTATATTATAATATCTATCCTCGGGGCACAACAAAGAACATGTCTACATTGTATATACAGCAATCATCAACATGTGTGAGCAGTGATATACATAATTAGCTAAATTAATCAGAATAATTATAACAGCTGTATTGTTTAATTTTTGAATTATTTCAAGATTTTAGTACTATACAATAATTACAGTAGAAACAATCTGGGTAAAAATTAGAGAGAATAACAAGGTGCTTTTCCAAAAAAAGCAGGGGTTTAGATAATATCGGTCCAATTTAAATGATGTGAAGCAAAGTGGTCAACATTGATAATTTTAAGCTACATTTGGGAAGCAAAAGGGCACTCAAACATTGTTTCCATGGGTTTCATTTACTGAGTGTCATATAATCAATTTTTGCAAAGACTTTAAAAAAAATATGTAGGAATCAAAGTTGATTGTCTTAAAACCAAGCACATTCCACACATTACACACACAAGAATCAAGTAAATCTCGTACATGTATGCTTGCAATATTCCAATTGATTCTTCCAAAGAATGACAAATAACCTTGATGTCTACTCTACATATCACTATTTAACATGTATATTTCTCATGTTGCTATAATAAATATGTAAATGTAACCTACATGCCACCATAATTAACTCTTTCCCAAAATATTAACCCCAACACCAGTTTTCATGAAATTGTGCTGGTAGTACAAAACACATGTCCACTTGTAATATCCATGACACTTTAAAGTTCACTTTATTCTTGTTAATTCTGTTAAAATTTCATGTTAAACACTTATTGTATATCCCTCCATCATATAATTCCCTAATTCATCCCTTCATCTGCTTTTTCAAATTAAATATTTAGATTTGTTTATATTGTATTTCCAATATAAAAAATTAACTGTATTTTGTATATTCTTAGGTTGATAGGAAATAAAATTGATTGATAATTCAGTGTATAATGACATGCAATATTTTTTACATGTGTGTATTAAATGTATCTTTGAAATTGAAAAAGCCATATTGCTTTGACACAATATTTTAAATGTTATCCATCACACTTGTTTAAAAAGTGTACTTATAATTTGTGAGTTATGATGATAAACACTTCATGTTAAACACTTAATGATAATCCCTCCTTCATGTAATTCAGTGTTAAAATGATATATTTTAATACCCATGTGTGTATTAAATGAACTCTTTGAAACAGCCATATTGTTTTGACACAATTATCAAAACTGTTATCAATGAGAAAGAATTATTATAATAATTATTTGAAATTACCTCATAAAATGAAATTATACCATGCAAATACAAATATAACATCCATAGAGCAGTATAGAACTACAATCAAACTTCAATTTCCTAAGGTGAGTTTCGTGTAATTTTTAAATTCTACACAAGTAGGCAATTTGACAAATGGCAAATCCCCAAAATTGAGATTGAATTGAGCCAGTATCCTTTATTTCAGTAACCTTTAAACTGTGTGAACTTGGTGCACTGAGCCAGTGTGGGGCAGGGTGCATAAGTCCCCACACCAAGAACTCCCTTCCTAATCCCCTTAAAACTAAACCAAGGTGACAAAAATAAAGTTAAAATAAAAACATGTACTAAATCATGTCCCCCAAAACTTGCTTCCCTCATCGTGCCTCCTAGCTATTTGACCATATGCAAATTGTCTCTTAATTTTAAAATAAAGCTGCAGTCACACAATTTTGACAACTGATTTTCATGTAAATGGGACATGCAAGAACTATTACCTCTGTAAAAATCAGAACAATTCATGATTTTGCCATATAGGCCTAAAAATCAAGTTTATACTAGATAAGAAATGTCTAATCACATGATTTGAAACAAACAGCATCTACAATTTTGGGAAAAAATTAGTTGGAACACTCACTGCAATTTCCTACATTGCTCACCCGGGCCAGAGTTGAGAGCCTACAACGGCTCCTGTTATCACTCAATTGAAAGCCCAACCTTCCACTTCAACTTACCCTTCTCCAACCCCCATCAATCTAGGTTGGGAGAATTGGCAAGACTTGATGGCGATACCCCATTCAACACTGGTTGGGGAGATGGGGGAACAGTTTTCCAAAAAGCGTTCAAAGTGTTCCAACAATTTTCTCCAAAATTGTAGCCTATTTTGTAAAGTTGACAGCACAACATCTTGTTTGTGGATACTAATGTGTAGAAGCAAAGGAAAAAGTATTATAAAGCATGTACAGTACAAGTACAATACAAAAATGTTTTGCACCAAATAGAGGAAGCTGTATTGCTGGAAAATCCGCAGTTGGGTTTGTTATTTGAAAGTAAATATTTTGCTTTTGGATGATTATTACACGGGTGAACTGAGATTTGCAAATCATAAACCTTTGTATGATGATTTGGCATCAAGTGCGACATTTTATCGCATTTTCAAAATCATTACTTTTATAGACATTTTTCTAATACCTGTACATAGTACCCATACCCACAACAATTTTTAGAACATTTTCTGGATTAACACTTTCCCCTGACTTTGGGCTACTTCTAGTACAGATTCACTTCAGCGGTTCCATTGTTTTAGCACAGTGAAGTTGAACCATTACTCAAAGCTAGTGAGACATAGCAATTCTGACTGGAGCCTGCCTTAGTTTTCTAGCCAGAGTGTCTCGCCTCGAGGCCGTTTCTCAATGGAACTGCAACCCGATATCTGCTCGTCTGCCCACACGTTTGCCAACGGTATGTCAGTAATTACCAATCTTTATCCCTTAAGTCCCTGGTGTGTGAGGCCCATGAATTTGCCTAGCATGGGTCCAAGGAAAGTGTTAAAATTGAAATTAAATGTTGTCCTAGTGTCAGTGGCATTTTATGTGTTAATTTCAAATAATTGTTGTAATATTTCTTAAGGCTCATCCCCTTCACTAGCTCCCACCCACTGATTATTGTTAAAGAGTTTGGTCTGAATTAAAGTGATACTTTTGAAATAGTCAACTTTTTCAAACTTTACTTTAAAAACTTTTCATTGCAAACCTTTATCCATTAAACATATACACAACCATAATACATGTTGATTTGAAGCTGTTTTCATATGAGGAGACCCACATACACACACTCAAAACCAAGATCAAGAATAGGAACAATAAGTCCTGTCACATGTAGTTATGTATTAACCCCCTGAGGTCCACCACCTTTCTTACATCTAATTTGCTAATTTCATAATATAGTATACAAATATGAGGGGAAATGGTGCAAAATAACTACCCGAGGTGACTGGAGACCGTGAGCCTACTATTTTCCGAGACCGAAGGTCGAGGGAAAATAGTAGGCTCACGGTCTCCAATCACCGAGGGGAGGTATTTTGCACCGTTTCACGAATATAGAGCAGTCAATATTTGTTTTATATAACATATAAAATATTTCTGTCATTTGAAAAACTTGCCAAATCTCATCCAGATCACCTGCCACCGCAACTCAAGGCTAGTCAAGATACCAATGCAGGGGAAAAAGTTCCCATAAAAATGAACTATTTCCCCGTGATGGGGGAAAAAGTAGCTTTTTATGGGAACTTTTTCCCTCCTGTGAAATTTTGGGGAACTAGTCTCAAATATTTTAATCATGTGATATATTATCCACCAATCAAATGACAGAAACATTTTATGTGTTGTATAACATGATATAATATCTGATGAGTAACCAATCAATAGATAGGCTTTCTCTATTTCTCTGAAAACCTTTACCAGGGTAACCTTTTCTTACCATGTCTTTGAGTGGCAAAATACATCATTTAACCCAATGGTAAAATAATCAATAAATCGGCCAGTCAGCAAAACTCAAATGGGAATTTATCAACTTGTCTCTAGACAATTATATCTGTAATTGCATGAAAATGTTTACGAAATTTTATGTACATAACTTTAAAAAAATTGCGGGGAGAGGGGTCCAGAGATATGGGTCCCCATCATCACACCCACCTTTCATGGAAGGTACAACTGCAACTGTAGTTTTGTGTTTCAAAATTAAAATATCCAATTAGATCCTATTCTGTTAAAAGAAAATAACAGTTTGAGAAATGAATTGGTCCAAATTTGTTTCAATTTTTGTGATATTAAAAGAGAAAATACACATTTTAGTTAACTCAGTATATTTTGAAGATATCCAAGGATGTCATTAATACATTGGAATTTGAGCAAATTCTACCAAAAAAAAAAAAAAAAAAAAAAGCTAGTGAGACATAGCAATTCTGACTGGAGCCTGCCCTAGTTTTCTAGCCAGAGTGTCTCGCCTCGAGGCCGTTTCTCAATGGAACTGCAACCCGATATCTGCTCGTCTGCCCACACGTTTGCCAACGGTATGTCAGTAATTACCAATCTTTATCCCTTAAGTCCCTGGTGTGTGAGGCCCATGAATTTGCCTAGCATGGGTCCAAGGAAAGTGTTAAAATTGAAATTAAATGTTGTCCTAGTGTCAGTGGCATTTTATGTGTTAATTTCAAATAATTGTTGTAATATTTCTTTCTCACTGATTTCTAAATAATTGTGTCAAAAAACAAGTATTAAAAGTATATTGCATGTCATATTTACACCAAAAAGTTAATTTTGACCCCATTTTTACCCCTACATGAGCTTTAAGATCAACCATCTTAAAGCTCATCCCCTTCACTCCCACCCACTGATTATTGTTAAAGAGTTTGGTCTGAATTGAAGTGATACTTTTGAAATAGTCAGCTTTTAAGTTGACTATTTCAAACTTTACTTTAAAAACTTTTAATTGCAAACCTTTATCCATTAAACATATACACAACCATAATTCATGTTGATTTGAAGCTGTTTTCATATGAGGAGACCCACATACACACACACAAAACCAAGATCAAGAATAGGAACAATTAGTCCTGTCACATGTAGTTATGTATTAACCCCCTGAGGTCCACCACCTTTCTTACATCTAATTTGCTAATTTCATAATATAGTATACAAATATGAGGGGAAATGGTGCAAAATAACTACCCGAGGTGATTGGAGACCGTGAGCCTACTATTTTCCGGGACCGAAGGTCAAGGGAAAATAGTAGGCTCACAGTCTCCAGTCACCGAGGGGGGGTATTTTGCACCGTTTCACGAATATAGAGCAGTCAATATTTGTTTTATATAACATATAAAATATTTCTGTCATTTGAAAAACTTGCCAAGTCTCGTCCAGATCAGCTGCCACCGCAACTCAAGGCTAGTCAAGATACCAATGCAGGGAAAAAAGTTCCCATAAAAATGAACTATTTCCCTGTGATGGGGGAAAAAGTAGCTTTTTATGGGAACTGTTTCCCTCCTGTGAAATTTTGGGGAACTAGTCTCAAATATTTTAATCATGTGATATATTATCCACCAATCAAATGACAGAAACATTTTATGTGTTATATAACATGATATAATCTCTGATGAGTAACCAATCAATAGATTGACTTTCTCTATTTCTCTGAAAACCTTTACCAGGGTAACCTTTTCTTACCATATCTTTGAGTGGCAAAATACATCATTTAACCCAATGGTAAAATAATCAATAAATCGGCCAGTTAGCAAAACTCAAATGGGAATTTATCAACTTGTCTCTAGACAATTATATCTGTAATTGCATGAAAATGTTTACGAAATTTTATGTACATAATTTTAAAAAAATTGCGGGGAGAGGGGTCCAGAGATATGGGTCCCCATCATCACACCCACCTTTCATGGAAGGTACAACTGCAACTGTAGTTCATGGTGTACTTATATCTGAGACGAATATACTTAACAGAGATCGGAAGCAAGGCCGTAGTCCATTGTTAACAGCTCGAGCGTATCGAAGCAGGTCTGTTGCGGCTTGCAATGCCTTGGCCGCACGATGGCGCTGTGAGCACCTTAACTTTTCTATGAGTGAGGTATCCGCAAATGAGGTAATTTTGCCCAATTTGTGTTTCAAAATTAAAATATCCAATTAGATCCTATTCTGTTAAAAAAAAAACAGTTTGAGAAATAAATTGGTCCAAATTTGTTTCAATTTTTGTGATATTAAAAGAGAAAATACACATTTTAGTTAACTCAGTATATTTTGAAGATATCCAAGGATGTCATTAATACATTGGAATTTGAGCAAATTCTACCTATAGTCAACAAATGAGTGTACAAAAATTGGGGTCATTTAAAGTTTTTCCATGGCTTATATGCAAAAGTCATTTAGTACTAAACTGCGTTCAAGGCGTTTTGACAAATAACGTGTGAGCATCAATGATTTAAAATTAACCCGCCAAACTCAAATCTTGGGGGTTATACATTGAAATGTATTGAATAACGAGTACTGCTTCTCGATCAGTCAAGGGAATCGTTTAATTAACATTACGATACCGTACCCGACGCTGCACGCTGCAAACAATCCATTGATTACTTGCTTCAAATCTCTGTTAGTTAAATTCATCTCAGCTTACATGTAGCGTTCTTTTGCCTTAGTTTCTGCAAAACTTTTATATCATATTATAAGTACATACACATGGTGAAATGGATGACATTCTAACAAAAGTTGATGAGGATCCAAAACAGGCTAAAATCATGATCAATAAATTTGGAACTGAAGATGATCACTGTAGTAGAAAACAAAATGTATTCAAAATTATTCTACAAGGCCACTCTTGATATTCCTTAGTACACTCTCAAACTAATTCCTACTGAATCCTTAAAATCACAAATACAATCTATGAAGCAAAGGTGGTATTGTAAAAAGTAATTGGCTTTAGCTCCACAGATTGATTATGTACTAAATCCTCAGGCCTAGGTACAGCCTGCAATGTTAATTCCACAGGTATGATTGTAGGTGGTACAGGTGCACCCGCAGGTGTCGCCCCATCATTGGTCTCTGCTGCAAGAGGTACACTGGTTCTCTTCCGGTGGGTGGCCAAATGTTTGGTTAAATTACCTTTGGTTAGGAAGCTCTTCTCACACTGGTCACATTGGTGTGATCTGATACCCTGATGCCAATTTGTGTGGTTTAACAGGTGGTTTTTAGCACGGAATTTCTTCCCACACATCTTACATGAAAACCGCCTGACATCATTATGCATGTCCATGTGTGTCTTCAAAGACTTCTTTCTGACAAATGTCTTGCCACAATTTGGCCAAGTACATGGATATTCTTCACCGCCTCCTCCGCAATGAACCTCCCTTGTGTGGTCATCTAGGTAACTCTGACGTTTGAATGCTTTGTCACATATTGGGCAATTAATGTATTCGATGTGAGAGTGTACATTATTTAAGTGTATTTTCATGCTACATTCTCTTACAATTTTACCACATATGTGGCAGGCAATCTTCTGAATACGTCCTTCATGATCATTGGCTATATGGCGTTGCAACTTGTTCTTCATGTAATAGACTTTAGGACACTTACTACAAGCAAAAACCTTTTCCTTTGTGTGTTGATTTCTATGGCGTCGCAAGAGACAATTCTGTGGGAAAGATTTACCACAATAGTCGCAAACAAAGTTAGACTTGTGTGTAGCTTCATGCTGGGTTAACAGATACTTGTGATAAAAGATTTTCCCACAAGTCTCACACTTAAATTCAACTCCTGCTTCTTTGTTTTATGAACTGTCATGTGCACTTTATACCCATACATGGATTCAAAACCACTTCCACACAGGTGGCATTGTAAAGGATTATTTGTGCAGTCATTCTCAAAGTGAGCACGGGCCTTTGCAAGATGATCAAATTCTTTACCACACTTCGGACAACTTGGTTTGGATGCAGCTCTTCTTCTGCACTACCATCCTGACTTCCGACACCTTGACCATCATTAGATCCATCAAGACTGACTCACCAGAGTAGACATACTATCTGGAAACCTTGGACTACGATGTTTATCTTTACAACACCATACACTTTTCAATATGTGCATCACTTCTTTCTTTTTGTTTGGTAACTTTTTGTTCTTCCCAAAGTGACTGTTCAATAACATTCTTCTGGGATAGGGCTCATCACAAATTTCACACATAAATGGTCTTTTCTGACATTTAAAGACTCGAACTTCTCATTTGCCGTTTCAACTTTTGGTGGGTCACGTTCTGAGAGCAGGCTTAATGCCAGACTTTAACGTTTTTGTTTTGCCGCTACTTCACTGTCATAATGGTCTGACCTACTAGTGTGGGATCAGGCTTTTGAGGGCTGAAAATTCGCAGAACATGATACAATTTTGCAAATAAACTGTTTGAAAGGTGCTGCGGTTGCGTCTTCTTTCCTTCTTTTTATCCCCATCATCAATATATTCATAATCTGTGCCAATTTTAATTATTTTTCGTCACTATCGGGATGAATGTCTCAATGATGGACTTTTATTAGCAACACTGCTAGGAGGGGTTTTCAAAGTTTCCTTGGAGTCTTCAGGATTGTAATCATACGTCCTTCTGTGTCACTAGAGTTGCCTTCTGGTTCTTCAAAGTCAAGTTCATCAGATGTATCACTAACACCACCATAAGAACAGAGGAGTTTCATCTTCACCGTACTTGCCGGCCCTCTTTCAAACATACTGAGACGTTTGGCCTGACTTTCATTTTGAAGTGATTTCCTACCTTTGGGACGACCCCTTTGAGGGGTTTATACCAGCTTGAACTGTTTTCACATCTTTTTTCATTGTCATACTTGTGCTGATACAAGTGTGCAATGAGGTTGCGGCGGGTTAAAGTTTGGAAGAGCACTGGGGCAATTGACAAGAGAATAGTTGGTTCATTTTAATATCTCTATGACCTTTGTGACTTTATTTCGAAGTGACTTCCTACCTTTGGGACGACCCCTTTGAGGGGTTTATACCAACCTCGAACTGTGTCCATCCACTTGCTTTCTCATTGTCATATTTGTGCTGACCTAGCAAGTGTGTCAAATCAGTCTGCGGGCGGGTTGAGAGTTTGGAAGAGCACTGTGGCAATTGACAAAGGAATAGTTTGATCAGTTGTACCACCATACTTCTTTTTTCTTTTCAGTTTTCCTCTTCATGGTCTTCGCAACTTTCTTCGAGTAGTCCTCTTTATTGTGAAGAATTCTCCTGTTGGACTCTCGCACACACACCACCTCACCAGGAGAAGTGTAACAATTTTTTTCTTGGTTTGCTCATCATCATAACCTTGTCACCTAAGTCACCTCGAAGTATTTTCTGGTTCAGCAAGGTCGCTTCATCAGGTACAATCTCGACCGACAAAACCAGAACAGGCAATCGTTTTCACTTTCCACTGAGCTTGCTGGCTCACGTACTAATGTACCGTGAAGGGCCTTCGCCTGCATTTTGTCTCATCAATTTCCCTCTTTTTGATTGTTTTGCAGTTTGTTCATTGCCAATTACAGGAGTGTCTGCAAGTAAATCAAACACAGGTATTGAACGTGATAACAAATAGTGGTAAATCACCTTTATACCAAAGTAAATATTAGGACTGAAAAATGCTCAATCATTCTCATCTTCTCCAACCCCCTCTTTCCTCTCTCTCCACACAACACACACACAATTTTGTATCATATACTTCGAGACATCAAAGAACCGCCTATTGTTTCAATGACCACACATGACTATTGTGTGTGCAAGTAGTTAAATGTGATAAATTATGCGTATATATCCGTTGGTATTTCTTTTTAAAACCCATTGTCATTGTTCTGAGCTTTAGGGTTTTTTTGTCCTTAAATTGCAAATTCACTTTCTTTTATCTCTCTGAATCTATGTAGTATGTCCAGCCACTTTGAAAAAGGATCTATTTTTTTTAGTTCTGGTAGTTGGTCGAGTAGAGAAATGTTAAGTGGTACCCACAAAAAAAGGTGTTTAAGGCTCCCTTTACACTCACAAACATATTTTTAGAGTAAGTATGGAAATCCAATTACCCATTGCTATTCATTGTTTAGACCATCAAGTACTAAAAAATTTAATAGCAAATTTATCTTTTCCCTCGTTGCCATGTAACGGCGGTCCATCTGAAATTTTTGGATAATTCAGTATATACCCATTTTTCTCAAACCATATGACATAAAATCATGAAACCAGTCTGATATAATGTTTTGGAAGTAAATCTATGCAATTACAGAGGCTACCTGCACAAAATTATCGATGTTTTTTTATATCTGTATGAATTTTTTTTGGGTGATTGGTGAGTTTAAAGGGGCCTTAAGGACAAATGCGTGGATCATCACCTGGGTAGAGTACATGATCACACTATTAGTTATTGTGGTATGGCACCAAAACCATAGATATTTTTCATATATTGCATGAGAACAGGGGATAATGAATTTATCATTCAGTAGACATGAATTTACTAACAATATTATTAAAACAAACTGAGCATTATTTTAATTTCATAAATTTAAATTCTTAGGCCTATTTGCCTCTGCCTTTCTACTTGTGTCTTTCTGCTCTGGTTGTGTCTTTCTATGTAAACTGAGTGCATGTGTGTGATACTGATAAAGCACTGATATGATACAGGATTATTCAGGAGAGCTGAGTGATCTCAAAGGGCTATGAACCAATGTAAATTACATCAGTATTCATGTCTACTGAATAATAAATATCCTACTTCAGCATATTATAATATCTATCCGCAGGGCACAACAAAGAACATGTCTACATTGTATATACAGTAATCGACAACATGTGAGAGCAGTGCTATACATAATTGGCTAAATTAATCAGAATTATTATAACAGCTGTATTGTAAATTTTGAATTACAATGTATTACAAGATTTTAGTACTACTATACAGTATATTACAGTAGAAACAATCTGGGTAAAAAAAAACTGGGAACAACAAGGTGCTTTTCCCAACTAGAATTTCGCGGTTCTCGGCTTTCGCGCTCGCTATATTCAAAGAATATAAGCTGTGGGCCACCCCATGACCTTTGACCCTGGCACATGACCTTTGATCTCATCAACATATGAGGGATCGCAAAAAAAAAAAAAAAAAAAAATATTATTAAAACAAACTGAGCATTATTTTAATTTCATAAATTTAAATTCTTAGGCCTATTTGCCTCTGCCTTTCTACTTTTGAAAGGCCAGTAGTTTATGCAAGTCACAATGAAAATGCAGCATGCACACACTTGCAGTATACCCCGTATCGTACGGCGCTTACACAGATACTTGATTACGCTCTGGTTGTGTCTTTCTATGTAAACTGAGTGCATGTGTGTGATACTGATAAAGCACTGATATGATACAGGATTATTCAGGAGAGCTGAGTGATACGGAAATATCTCAAAGGGCTATGAACCAATGTAAATTACATCAGTATTCATGTCTACTGAATAATAAATATCCTACTTCAGCATATTATAATATCTATCCGCAGGGCACAACAAAGAACATGTCTACATTGTATATACAGTAATCGACAACATGTGAGAGCAGTGCTATACATAATTGGCTAAATTAATCAGAATTATTATAACAGCTGTATTGTAAATTTTGAATTACAATGTATTACAAGATTTTAGTACTACTATACAGTATATTACAGTAGAAACAATCTGGGTAAAAAAAAACTGGGAACAACAAGGTGCTTTTCCCAACTAGAATTTCGCGGTTCTCGGCTTTCGCGCTCGCTATATTCAAAGAATATAAGCTGTGGGCCACCCCATGACCTTTGACCCTGGCACATGACCTTTGATCTCATCAACATATGAGGGATCGCATGGTGCACCTATGACAAAAGTTTAGTTCCAATTGAACTTCAAGTTTTCAATTTAGATCAATTTTACATTTTAAGCCCATTTTTCAACTTGACCTCACATGACCTTTGACCTTTCAACATGACCTTTGACCTCATCAACATATGAGGGATCCCATTGTGCACCTATGACAGAAGTTTGGTTCCAATTGAAGTTAAACTTTTCAATTGAGGTCAATTTAAAAAAAACTTAACAATTTGTGACACACACATACACACACAAAAAAAAAAAAAAAAAAAAAACAACAAAGAACATGTCTACATTGTATATACAGTAATCGACAACATGTGAGAGCAGTGCTATACATAATTGGCTAAATTAATCAGAATTATTATAACAGCTGTATTGTAAATTTTGAATTACAATGTATTACAAGATTTTAGTACTACTATACAGTATATTACAGTAGAAACAATCTGGGTAAAAAAAAACTGGGAACAACAAGGTGCTTTTCCCAACTAGAATTTCGCGGTTCTCGGCTTTCGCGCTCGCTATATTCAAAGAATATAAGCTGTGGGCCACCCCATGACCTTTGACCCTGGCACATGACCTTTGATCTCATCAACATATGAGGGATCGCAAAAAAAAAAAAAAAAAAAAATATTATTAAAACAAACTGAGCATTATTTTAATTTCATAAATTTAAATTCTTAGGCCTATTTGCCTCTGCCTTTCTACTTTTGAAAGGCCAGTAGTTTATGCAAGTCACAATGAAAATGCAGCATGCACACACTTGCAGTATACCCCGTATCGTACGGCGCTTACACAGATACTTGATTACGCTCTGGTTGTGGTCGTCTATGTAACGGAGTGCATGTGTGTGATACTGATAAAAGTCACTGATATGATCAGATTATTCAGGAGACGAGTGATACGGAAAATCTCAAAGGGTCTGACCAATGTAAATTACATTACATCAGTATTCATGTCTACTGAATAATCAATATCCTACTACTATGCATATTATAATATCTATCCGCAGGGCACAACAAAGAACATGTCCACACTTTGTATATCCAGTAATCGACACATGGAGAGCAGTGCTATACATAATTGGCTAAATTAATCAGAATTATTATAACAGCTGTATTGTAAATTTTGAATTATTACAAGATTTTAGTACTACTTATCCAGTATATTACAGTAGAAAAATCTGTGTAAAAAAAAATATAAGCTGTGGGCCGCCCATGACCTTTGACCCTGGCACATGACCTTTGATCTCATCAACATATGAGGGATCGCATGGTGCACCTATGACAAAAGTTTAGTTCCAATTGAACTTCAAGTTTTCAATTTAGATCAATTTTACATTTTAAGCCCATTTTTCAACTTGACCTCACATGACCTTTGACCTTTCAACATGACCTTTGACCTCATCAACATATGAGGGATCCCATTGTGCACCTATGACAGAAGTTTGGTTCCAATTGAAGTTAAACTTTTCAATTGAGGTCAATTTAAAAAAAACTTCAATTTGTGACACACATATACACACACACATCCACACACACATCCACACATACACATGCACAACGGATTGCTAAGTGGTCCTGCCAGCTATAGCTGGCGGCCCACAAAAAAGCAGGGTTTAGATAAAATGGGTTCAATCTTTTTTAAATGTGAAGCAGAGTGGTCAACATTGATAATTTTAAGCTACGCGAAAGGGCTTCATTTACCGAGTGTCAGATAATCAACTTTTGCAAAGATTTTAAAAAAAATTATGTAGGAATCAAAGTTGATTGTCTTAAAACCAAGTGCATTCCACACATTACACACACAAGAATAAGTAAATCTTACAAAATATGCTTGCAATATTCCAATTGATTCTTCCAAAGAATGACAAAATAAACACTTGATGTCTACACTACATACAGGCCCGTACGCAGGGGGGGGGTGCACCCCCCAAATCCCACAAAGGGGTAAAAGGTCCATTTTTGCTGATTTTTTTGATAAAAAGGTCACAAATTTAAGAGAAATTTTGACAAGAAGTCCACTTTTGTTGATTAATGTTCCAAAAAAGTCCCCAAAAGGGACGGTGTGGGGGTTAGGTCCATTTTAGAAAAAAAGGTCCAATTGTCGAGTCCAGGCACCCTCCATAATAAAGCCTGCATGAAGGCCGAACTACATATCACTATTTAACATGTATATGTTATCATGTTGCTATAATAAAGATGTAAAGGTAACGCATAATGCCAAGATAAGTAATCGTGCGCCAAAATCCCCAATATTAAAACCCACAACAGGTTTCAGAAATTGTGCTGGTCAAAAAAATATGTCCACTTGTGATATCCATGACACTTTAAAAAGTTCATTTAGTATTGTTAATTCTGTTAAAATTTCATGTTAAAAACACTTATGTGTTATCCCTCCATCATACAATTCCTAATTCAATCCCTTATGTTTTCACTTAAATATTTAGATTGTGTATATTGTATTCATCTAAAATAACTGTTTTTTTGTCTATTCTAGGTTGATGGAAATAAATTGTTGATAATCAGTGTATAATGACATGCAAATTGTTTTCTGTGTGTATTAATGATTTGAAATTGAAAAAAGCCATATTGCTTTGACACAATATTTTAACTGTTATCCATCACACTTGTATAAAATGTAAATTATAAATTGGGTATGATAAACTTTCACGTAAACACTTATTGATAATCCCTCCTTCATGTAATTCAGTGTTAAAATGATATATTTTATCAATGTGTGTATTAAATGACTCTTTGAAACAGCCATATTGTTTTGACACAATTATCCAAAATGATCAATGAGAACGACTTATTATAATAATTATTTGAAATTACATCTAAAATGAAATTATACCCATGTAAATACAAATATCACATCCATAGAGCAGTATAGAACTACATCAAACATCAATTTCCTAAAGAGAGTTTCGTGTAATTTTTAAATACCCAAAATTGAGTGCATTGGGCCAGTATCCTTTTATTCCCGGTACTTAAAAATGTGAAACGGTGCACTGAGCCAGTGTGGGGCAGGGTGCATAAGTCCCCACACCAAGAACACTCCCTTCATAATCCCTTAAAACTAAAACAAGCTGACCAAAATAAGTTAAAAAAAAACATTTAAAACTCATAATTTAAAATTTAAAAAACTTGCTTCCCTCATTGTGCCTCCTAGCTATTTGACCATAATATGCAAATTGACTATTAATTTTAAGAAAAATAAGCAGCAGTCACACAAGTTTGACAACTGATTTTCATGTAAATTGGACATGCAAGAATTATTACCTCTGTAAAAATCAGAACAATTCATGATTTTGCCATATAGGCCTAAAAAATCAAGTTTTATTACTAGATCAGAAATGTCTAATCACAAACAAACAGCATCTACAATGTTAGTTAAACCAAAGTTTTTAATCGGGTTTGTCCCCGTCAACGGGGGTGGCCGGATACACTTCACACTCAGCAATACTGCTGTGTGAGGATTTATTGGAGCAAAAGATAATCTTGGAAAAAAGACAATCTTGGAAAAAAAATTAGTTGGAACACTCACTACAATTTCCTACATTGCTCACCCGGGCCAGAGTTGAAAGCCTACAATGGCTCTGTTATCACTCAATTGAAAGCCCAACCTTCCACTTCAACTTACCCTTCTCCAACCCCCATCAATCTAGGTTGGGAGAATTGGCAAGACTGCTGATGGTGATACCCCATTCAACATTGTTGGGGGAGACGGGGGAACAGTATTCCAAAAAGCGTTCAAAGTGTTCCAACAATTTTCTCCAAGATTGTAGCCTATTTTGTAAAGTTGACAGCACAACATCTTGTTTGTGGATGTGTAGATGCAAAGGAAAGAGTATTATAAAGCATGTACAGTACAAGTACAATACAAAAATGTTTTGCACCAAATAGAGGAAGCTGTATTGCTGGAAAATCCGCAGTTGGGTTTGTTATTTGAAAGTAAATATTTTGCTTTTGGATGATTATTACACGGGTGAACTGAGATTTGCAAATCATATAAACCTTTGTATGATGATTTGGCATCAAGTGCGACATTTTATCGCATTTTCAGAATCATTACTTTTATAGACATTTTTACTAATACCTAATTTCTAGTACCCACAACAATTTTTGGAACATTTTCAGGATTAACACTTTCCCCTGACTTTGGGCTACTTCTAGTACAGATTCACTTCAGCGGTTCCATTGTTTTAGCACAGTGAAGTTGAACCATTACTCAAAGCTAGTGAGACACAGCAAATCTGACTGAAGCCTGCCCTAGTTTTCTAGCCAGAGTGTCTCGCCTCGAGGCCGTTTTTCAATGAAACTGCAACCCGATATCGGCTCGTCTGCCCACACGTTTGCCAACGGTAGGTCAGTAATTGCCAATCTTTATCCCTAAAGTCCCTGGTGTGTGAGGCCATGAATTTGCCTACCACGGGTCCAAGGAAAGTGTTAAAATTGAAATTAAATGTTGTCCTAGTGTCAGTGGCATTTTATGTGTTAATTTCAAATAATTATTATTATATTTCTTTCTCACAGATTTCTGAATAATTGTGTCAAAAACAAGCATTAAAAGTATATTGCATGTCCTATTTACACCAAAAAGTTAATTTTGACCCCATTTTTCCCCCCTATATGAGATTTAAGATCAACCATCTCAAGCTCATCCCTTCACTCCCACCCACTGATCATTGTTACAGAGTTTGGTCTGAATTGAAGTGATACTTTTGAAATAGAAATCTTTTAAGTTCAAAACTTTAACTAATTTCAAAACTTTAATTGCAAACCTTCATCCATTAAAAGAGAACCTTTACTAAGAATAATTTATACAATATCCGCTATAAAAATAATTATTGAACACATATCGAGTGGTTTCATGGATAAACGGAATTATACTAACCATAAAAATGAATTAACAAGATTTTGTCTGACCATGCGCTATTTGAAATTCGCGCTAGTGCATGGGATATGTATACGTGTTATGCGATATGTTTGGCACAGCGTCATGCACCTTCACCAGTGACGCTTTCATAATGTGTTTCCTGTGGCATGTGTGACGCAAACGGGCCAGTCGTATCGCATAACATGTTATACACTTATAGCGCGGTTTTTAAATAGCGCATGGTCAGACTAGATGGTTTTGAAGTCATTTTTATGGTTAAAATAATTTTGTTTTTCAATGAAACCACTCTATATGTGGTCAATAATTATTTTATGGAATATAATATTAGAGGTGGGCTATACAAGGTCAATGTTTCAGATCACTTTGAACACAGGCTCATTTGATGACTTTAATCACCCTGACCACACTTTCGAGGATAAAATGAAAAAGTGCGAATACCAGGGTGCCCCATCGAAAAATCCAAAATGGCCGCCAAATTGTCAAAAATTTGATTTTTGACCATACTCGGTTATTTTTTGCTCAATTTGCTTAATTTTGGTGGCAATTATACCCATGTTTTGGGGATTAGGGATATGCTATGCAACTTTAATCTCACGATAGCCTTTCGTTTTCCTGAAAATGACGTTTTGCTTAAAATTGAGCTCTGAGGGCGCTTTCCTATAAATGCGCATCCGATTGATAATGTTGATTTTAACATTCAAAAAGTTGAAGAGAGTTTCATTATGAACACTTGCTGAAAATTTGACTTGCGTGGTGTTTGCAGTTTTACAACTATAGGCTTTTTAATGTCATAAAAATGCCCTCCATTAAAACCCACACGTAAGAAAGTTCGTTGACCCCTGTGTATTCCAATGAGAGTGTTTTTGTCAAATTTTAAATTGATGCCACAGGAAAATGGCAAGTGTTACACAGCTCTAATCTTAAAAAAAATGATGAATCAACAATTCTGATGATGGCCCACCGGTTAAAATTGAAACTTTTGACATGATATGTACTTTTTGGGAAAGCGCCCTCGCAGTCCAATTTTAAGCTAAATTGCCATATCGAGAAAACGAAAAGTCGTGGTGAGATAGAAGTTGCATAGAATGATTCCTTGCATGCCAAAATATGGGTATTGCCACAAAAATGAAGGTGATTAAACAAAAGCTTATCAAGTTATGGTCAAAAATATGATTTTTGGCCAATTTAGTGGCCATTTTGGATTTTTTGTTGGGGCACCCTGGTTTTCGCACTTTTTAATTTTTTTTCGTCGAAAATAGGATAAGCATCATTAAAGTCATCATTCTAGCCTGTGTTCGAAGTGATCTGAAACTATGACCCAAATATAACCCTCTATAGCCCACCTCTAATAATATTATTCGTTGTACAGGTTCTCCTTTAAACATATACACAACCATACATTACAGGTTGATCTGAAGCTGTTTTCATATGAGACCCACATACACACAAGTTTTTATACAAAACCATGATCAAGAATAAAAACAATGAAGTCCCGTCACATGTAGTTATGTATTAACCACCTTTCTTACATCTGATTGGCTAATTTCATGATATAGCATGATATAGCTGATGAGTAACCAATCAAAATAGATAGACTTTCTCTATTTCTCTAAAAACCTTTAACCTTTTCTTACCATGTCTTTGAGTGGCAAAATACATCATGTAATCCAATGGTAAAATCGGCCAGTAAGCAAAACTCAAATGGGAATTTATAAACTTGTCTCTCCACAATTATATCTGTAATTGCATGAAAATGTTTACTAAATTACTAAACTTTTATATCATATTATAAGTACATCACATGGTGAATTGTTGGAAATGGATGGACATTCTAACAAAAGTTGACTGATTATCCAAAACAGGCTAAAATCATGATCAATAAATTTGGAACTGAAGATGATCACTGTAGTAGAAAACAAAATGTATTCAAAATTATTCTACAAGGCCACTCTTGATATTCCTTTGTACACTCTCAAACTAATTCCTACTGAATCCTTAAATCACAATACATAATCTATGAAGCAAATGGTGGTATTGTAAAAAGTACATTGGCTTTAGCTCCACAGATTGATTATGGTATCTAAATCCTCAGGCCTAGGTACAAGCCTGCAATGTTAATTCACAGGTATGATTGTAGTGGTACAAGGTGCACCTGCCGGTGTCGCCCCCCATCATGGGGTCTCTGCTGCTAGAGGTACACTGGTTCTCTTCCGTTGGGTGCCAAATGGTTGGTTAAATTACCTTTGGTTAGGAAGCTCTTCTCACCCTGGTCACCTGTTGTGATCTGATACCTGGTGCCAATTTGTGTGGTTTAACAGGTGGTTTTTAGCACGGAATTTCTTCCCCCCACACATCTTACATGAAAACCGCCTGACATCATTGTTCATGTCCATGTGTGTTCTTCAAAGACTTCTTTCTCACAAATGTCTTGCCACAATTTGGCCAAGTACATGGATATTCTTCACCGCCTCCCTCCGCAATGAACCTCCCTTGTGTGGTCATCTAGGTAACTCTGACGTTTGAATGCTTTGTCACTATTGGGCTTAATGTATTCGATTGAGATGCAAATTATGTATGTGTCTTTTTCCATGCTACATTCTCTCCTTCACAATTTTACCACATTGTGGCAGGCAATCCTCTGAATACGTCCTTCGTGAGCATTGGCTATATGGCGTTGCAATTTGTTTCTTCATGTAATTGAACTTTTGGGACACTTTAAGTACAAGCAAAAAACCTTTTCCTTTGTGTGTTTTATTTCTTGGGCGTTTGCAAAGAGCAATTGCTGTGGGAAGATTTACCACAATGTCACAAATACAGTTTGACTTGTGTGTAGCTTCATTGCGGGTTTAAAGATACTTGGATAAAGATTTTCCCACAAGTCTCACACTTAAATTCACTCCTGCTTCTTTGTTTTATGACTGTCATGTGCACTTTATACCCATATATGGATTCAAAACCACCTTCCACCCAGTGGCATTGTAAAGGGAGTATTTGTGCAGTCATTCTCAAAGTGAGCAACGGGTCCTTTGCAAATTGTCAAATTCTTTATCCAATTCGGACACTTGGTTTGGATGCTGCTGCTTCTGCACTACCATCCTGACTTCCGACACCTTGACCATCATTAGATCCATCAAGGGTCTGACTCTATTCTCAGAGTAAACAGACTATCTCGGAAACCTTGGACGACGACGACGATTTACAACACCATACCACTGTTGCAATATGTGCACACTCTGTTCTTTGTGCACTTGTGCTCTTCACACAGTTGACTGTTCAATAACATTCTTCTGGGATAGGCAGATCACAAATTCATGGCACATACATGGTCTTTTTCTGAACATTTAAAACTCTAACTTCTCATTTGGCCCCGGTTTCCAACCTTTGGTGGGTCTACGTTTGAGATCAGGCTTATGCCAACCTTTACTTTTTTTTGCCGCACTTTGCTGTCATAATTGTGCTGACCTACAGTGGTGGTATCAGGCTTTTAGGGCTGAAAAATTCTGCAGACCATATGACAGTTGCAAATAACTGTTTGAAGGTGCTGCTGCTGCTGCTGTCCATCTTTCCCTTCTTTTTTCAATCCCTTCATCAATATAGCGAATCTGCCAATTTTAAGAGTACGTTTCCTCACTCTCGGATGAACGTCGCAAATGGACTTTTATTAGCAACACTGCTAGGAGGGGTTTTCAAAGTTTCCTTGGAGTCTTCAGGATTGTAATCATAGCGTCCGTGTCACAGAGTTGCCTTCTGGTTCGTCAAAGTCAAGTTATCAGGGTATCACTAACACCACAATACGAACAGGGACGGAGTTCATCTTCACTCATACTTGCCGGCTCCTCTTTAATACATACTGACGTTGGATGAGTCATTTTGAAATGATTTCTACTTTGGACGACCACCTTTGAGTGTTATACCAAGCTGTTTTTTTTTTTTTTTAAAACTGTTTCCACAGCTTTTTCATTGTCATACTGTGCTGACGTAGCAAGTGTGCAAGATGGTTGCGGAGGGTTGAAAGCTTGGAAGAGCACTGGGGCCAAAAATTTGGGGGGGGGAAACAAGAGATAGTGTCACTTTTGGAATCTAATGACTTGCTGACTTTATGCGAAGTGACTCCTCCCTTGGGCGACCACATTTGAGGGGGTGTACCAACCTCGAACTGTTTCCACTGCTTTTCATTGTCATATTTGTGCTGATGTAGCAAGTGTGCCAATCAGGCTGTGCGGGTTGAGAGTTTGGAAGGGCAATGGGCAATTGACAAAGAATAGTGTCCAAGTTGTAGCCATCTTTTCTTTTCAGTTTCACGTCATGGTAATGGTCTTCTGCAACTTTCTTCCGAGTAGGTCTCTTTAGTTGATGAAGAATGTCTCACTGTTGGACTTCATCGCAAACATCCACCACCTTCACCAGAAGCAGTAAGCAATGTTTTCTTGGTTGCTCATCATCATAACCTTGGTAACCTAACGTTACTCGAATTATTTTCTGGTTCAGCAGGTCAGATTCATCAGGTACAACCTCGACGACAAAAACCAGAACAGGAAATAGTTTCAATTCCACTTGTACTTGCTGGCTCACGTACTAAAGTACCGTTGAAGGGCCTTCGCCTGCATTTTTTCTCATCATTTTCCTCTTTTGATTGTTTGCAGTTTGTTCATTGCCAATAAGGAGTGTCTGCAAAGGAATCAAAAAGATGAACATGATAAAAAATAGTGGTAAAATTCACCTTACACCAAAGTAAAAATATGAGGACTGAAAAAGGCCAATTCTCTCTTCTACACCCCATCTTTCCTCTCACACACCACACAAGTTGTATCGTATATACTTCGAAGGACATCAAAAGAACCGCCTATGTTTCAATGACACACGTGATATGTGTGTGTTAGTAGTTAAATTATGCGATAGTTCCTTGGATTTCTTTTTAAAACCCGTTGTCATTGTTCTGAGCTGTTAAAGGGTTTTTTTCCCTTGAAATGCCAAATTCCCTTTCTTTTATCTCTCTGAATCTAGGTAGTATGTCAGCCACTTTGAAAAAGGGATATAGTTTTTTTAGTTAGGTAAAATAAATAAATATATCGCATTTATAAAGCGCCATCTATCTAGGCAACCTATTCCGAGGCGCTGTACAAAGAGTACATAAACAAGAAAACAGAAGAAACCAATATTAATTCAACATGAACATGGAACCAAAGGAGGAGCAAAAACATACAAAGTATGGAACTGAACAAAACTTATATTGGAGAGTCAAATAGCAAATTAATGAAAATGCAATAATTAAACATTATAGGCAGATTGAACAAAGAGTCTTAAGACTGTTCTTAATTCATATGAAACACAACAGCGAATGGTTATAGGAAGTGAGTTCCAACAATTTTGGTGCAATGAAGAAAAGCTCTATCACAAAATGATGAGAAGGTTATGGGTACAGATAAGAGAAGTGTATCTGAGATCTGAGAGTCCGGGTTGGAAAGTATGGCGTAAGAAGATTCATTAATGTAAGATGGTGCAAGTCCGTTTAGTGCTTTCCATGTTAGCAGCAGAATATTGAATTGGATCCGTTGTCAAATGGGTAGCCCAGTGTAGTTGCATAAGAGTTGAAGTTATGTGATCATATTTGCGAGTTTTTGAGGAACACGAGCGGCTGCATTTTGTGTTCGCCTGAAGTTTATCAAGAAGGTTTTATAAAATTCCATACAAAAGAGCATTACCATTGTCAAGTCGGGAGGGGATAAGGGCATGAACAAGAATTGAGGCATGGTCGTCGACAAATGATTTTTTCTGAGAGCTGATGTTACGAAGTTAAAATAAGCGGACTGACAAATTTTCTTCACTTTTCATCCATTGACATTTTGCATAACAATACCCCAAATTGGCGAGCAATGTGTAGACTGACTATGGTGTTGGCAATTTGAATAGGATTATCCTGATTTTTAGCATGCAAATGCTTAGTTGTGACACGAAATTCAGTTTTTTCATCATTTGCTTAAGTGTGTTAGCAGTCAGCCAGGACTTAATGTTCTCAACACCAATTCAATTTTTGACCAGCACACTGATCCATCTGTCCAGGGGCATTCATATCATAGAAAATAGGTAGGTGGTCGAGTAGAAAAATGACAATGGTACCAGGGTTTAAGACTCCTGTAAAATCAAAAACATATTTTTTTTAGTAGTAAGTTATGGAAATCCAATGACACATTGCTATAGGTTAAGACCTCAAGTATTAAAATTTCCATAGCCAAATTTTATCAATTTCCCTTCCCGTTGCCATTGGGGGGGGGTAAAAAGGTAAAAAAACGCGGCCATCTTGAAAATTTTGATAATTCATTATAATCCCTTTTTCTCAGAAACCATAATGACATAAAATCATGAACCAACTCTGCTATAATTTTTGGAAGTAACTCTATGCAATTAAACAGAGTACAAAATGTTGAGACCTGACCTGGCAACAATATCTAATCGATGATTTTTTATATCGACTGAATTTTTTTTGGGGATTGGTGAGTTTAAGGGGCCTATAAGGACAAATGTTGTGGGATCATCACCTGGGTGGATGTAGAAAAATCAGAAGTGGTGGTCAATTCTTTTATGGAGCCAAAACGGGTCAAAATTGACCCAAATAAGGTTAAAATCATAGAAATGGTGATTCATTTATTCCGACTTCCTATTGAAATGTACTAATTAATTCCCCCACTATATAGCTGTAGATTCAAGAAGAATTTGAATACTGAAGGACCAAAGGGGTTTAAAAATATTAACCCAAATTAGGTAAAAATCTATAATGGTCATTCCAACTTCATATTAAACATATTAATTTCCCTTCTATATAGCTTAGATTCATTGATTCAAGATAATAATACTTATTTGAGTTACTCATTAACAGGCTGCGGCAAACAAGTAACTCAGGAAAGAAAAATTCCATGCCTACACAAATATAGCAATAAAATATAAACATTGGCAGATTAATAGCATCGATAAACTATCCGTTAATAGAAATTCGCTTACATAATGACTTGAATTGATATCAAGAATCAGCATGACGGATATCAACAGGGATACTTTCCCATAGTCTTATGGAGGCAACAAATACATAATTGAGGAAAGAATTAGTCCGTGCACGGCCATTGCAGAAATCATTTCCATTCACAACACTTCGACGAAAGAAACCATGAAAGAGTTGGCCATGCCGTTGAGAAGTCGAAGCAAATTCAGGCCTTTGAAACTTAAACAAGTCATCAACTTTCATAAGGCCTAAATCCGACAACCTCCATATACGTAACACGTTGACCATGATCAAACCAAGACCTTTTCCTGTACCTTGCACAACTAGTATTTGCCTTTGAAATTTCTCATCAAGCCTTTGAATAAAGGGAATATTAAATGGAGCCCAAACAACAGCACACATTAACCAGATGATGAATACAATAGCTTCTTTGTATAAGTGCATAAGCAGAAGGTGCAATTCTTAGTACATCGATTGGATAAAACCAACAAGACGTGAGATTTTTTTCACGGGAACTCAATATGTGAAAGAAATGCAAGATTGGAAGAAACTTAACGCCAAGTCATTTTAAAATCCTATCAACGGAACTGTACGTTCACACCACCCCAAAGAGTATCTAATTTGGCACACATCTTATATCTAGAGATGCATAACAGCCCTTTAGAGGCATTAAGTGGAAGCTTGTTCTTACTGTCCAAGAGTACAGTTTATCAAGAACATTTTAAAGTTCTGACCGAAGTCGAGTTCCGAACAGGTCTCACCATTGTATGATCGTCAGCAAACTGAATATGGAGAATGGACAACCTTGATATCCGAAACAAATAAAAGAAATAGAAACCGACCCAGGCCTGACCCTTGTGGAACTCCAGAAAGTGACACTTGCCCAATCAGATAATTCACCTTTTTAAATCACCCTTCCTCACCCTCTCTGCCTTTTCACCACGAGAGAATTCGGAATCCAGTAAAGAAGAGAGATCCTCGAATACCACAAGCATGGAGTTTCTTAAGTAAGATATTGTGGTCGACTTTAGCAAAGAGAGCTAATCAAGAAAAAAGTGTCAAACCAGTTTCACAGTCACGGCCCATCAGGGCTTCACACAATAATATGAAAGAATTTAACACATTGTTTCACAATTTCTGCTGTCTAAGCCAAATTGATTGTCATCAAGAATTATTCTCCTCAATATATGACTTAATCGGGTAACACACAAGTTTCTACCAGATTTTACACACAAGACAGTGTCAAAGACATAGGACGGTAACTTGAAGGGAGTCATCTTTTTGGTTTGTCCAGAACCTTATAGATAGGAACAACTTAGCTAAATTCCAAGACTTTGGAATCATCACCCTTAGATAGCAATGTGCATTGAATAAGTCACATAAGAAGGGAAAGTCACCACTACATGATTTTTAAGAAAATGGGTACGAATTCCATCAGGACCAGGAGATTATGGTCTCTAGGCTTTGAGAACCAGTGAGCACTGTCTTCAAAACAGTACCTTTAGACAAAACACAAGGAGAACCACCATGTGTGATTGGAGAATCTGACCAACGAGAAAGGTCAGGGGATTATAAGCATCACCAAGTTAAGAGAAACTGTTTATTAAAAGCATTTGCAATTCCTTATGTGAGATCTGTGATCTTCATGATTTCCACCTTGAAAGACATCGGAGGGAATCCTTCTTTACGAGCAGCTTAAAATAGGCCCAGAATTTTCTTAGATGTTTGAAAGCCTGCTGAGAAACATGAATAAAAATAATCACTATGACCTTTAAAGAACAACAGATTTTCAGTTGTTACTACCATCCTTAAACTTCCTCCAACCCTTCAGACTTGCTTTGTTTGGCCCTTTTGACAGAATCTTTTTACGTGTACACAATTTGCTGATATCTCTGTTAACCCAAGGTACTGAGAACCAGTGGTCTAACTTTTTCTTAGGAACCTAGAATGTTATGCACTTATTAAGATACTTTTCACCAGCCATTATTCCACAATCTCATCAATATCATTGCTCTTAACAAAAAAAAACACCAACTTAAATTATTACTTAGAGTACTACGCATATGATCAAAATCTGCTTTACTAAAACATAACATCCTTGTGAATAGAATTAGGTATTGTTTACCATATTTTTAAGTTTAAGATACACAATCATGATCACCACCAATTATGTTTAAAGGATGACTCACAAGATTGCACAAAAGAAGTATCCGATACAAAAACCAAATCCAGAAAGTGGTCATCCCCATTGAAGTTACCGATAAGTAGGCTCATTCAGAACTTGTGTAAAGCCTCTTGAGTGGCTTGTGTCCTAAGACAGAGATGGGAGACCACCAGACTTACATTTAGGAACACTATTTTCCCACTCCACATGTTGACGTATTAAAAAATCTCCCCCAAGAGTGAATTAAAGAATATGTTTTTGACAAACCTGTACCCTTATTTGATGGTCATGCATACCCTCCATATAATCTTTCGACACTTTGAGGTCTGTAGAAACACCAATAAAAACTTTACCATTTGCGGTACTAAATCCTCCCAAACAATTTCAGAACAATCGCATACTAAATCACTAACGGAAAACGTGATAAATATCATTTTAACAGCTAAAGAACACCACCAACCATTGAGTATTTCTATCATTTTCTATAAATACTAATCACTTGAGAAAATTTCATTCACCTCTTTGTTGTACCATCAAGCCAGGACTGCTGAAATAGCAACGAATCATGATTTTCAGAAACAACACGAGCATGAATCTCAGTAGTTGTTTTTTTATGCTACGAGAATTAAAATACACACAGAAATATCGTTGTTCTTTTTCCCCTTGATATCACTTGCATCAGACAGAAAGGTGTTACATGAATCAAAATTTGGAAGAAGTGTTGGGGATAACTGTAAGGAAGGGTACAATGTACCTTAGAGAGTTATCATGAACACAACCAAATTGCATACAACCAATATCATCAGAAACATCAGTATAAGACACCTTGTTATCACATATCATCAACAATATGCATCATACTGTTCCAAGTAGCAGCCAAAAACCTTTACAGTTCACTCGCCAGTTGTTTTCTGGTCATCATTAAGTCATACAGAAGCAGTCGCCCACTTTGGATAAATTGGTCCGTGGAAACAAGTCCGGGTGCACACAGGGGGGCAATCTTTCAAACAACTCCTGGAAATTACGATCTAAAAAACTTAGATCCCTCTGAATTATCCGGGTGAAGTTTTTCGTGGCTATGTCGATGACTGAGTGGTTAAAGAAGAATTGAAATGTTTGAATCTGAGGTTATTTTTAACCTAACCCCCAAAGGGATAAAAGGGGTCAAAATTGACCCAGTATGCAGGGTTCGCCAGTTTCTTTTCTTTCTTCTTCTCACGTCTGAAAAAACCGTGGTTTTTCCTCCGCGGTTTTTTCCACTTGGAAAAAAACGGGTTTTTCTTCCAGTTCTTTTCTTTGTTCTGCCACAAAAGCGAGAACTAAAAAAAGTCATTTAAAATTTTTCTATTTTAAAGCCATGAACTTTAGTTTTGGTTTTTATATTAAAGTAATGAATATAGTGAAATAATTCAAATAACCATTCAAGGGCCCCCCCTACACACCACCATCAAGGTTGCAATATTAACCTCACATTTATTCACATGGCCTAAATATAAAAAATTACTGGAAGAAACTCCTTCTCACTTTTCACCCAAAAATTCACGAACCAGCAAGCCAACAGAGGACTCCTTGTACAGACTTGAACATCTGTGCAAATATGTTGGTGTCCTCCCTAACCCAGGTTCTCCCACTAAGCATTACACAACAAAAGAACACTTATGGTTGCTTACTTTTATGATTTGTATTTTAAAATTAACAAAATAGCATACAGAATTTTAACCTTTTTTCAATTTGTTTACACTGGGATAGTAATAAATGTGCCATGGAAAGCCTGGAAAATAAGTACAATTATCACCTTTCTAATTTGTAGTGCAAGTCCAAACAAAATTGTGAACAATTTTTACTTATATACTTGCAGGTATACTAACATGCTCATAAACTGTAATTAATTTTGAAACAAAAACAGATTGTAAATTTAATGTAACTAAGTAGCCTTGATGATTTGATTGCAAAGCAGATGAATATGGTGTAACTTAGTTTGTTGTTCATAATACATACGTTATTTCTCCAGTTTCTTCCATTTCTTCCGGAAGAAACTGTAAGAAAACCATTTTTTCCAGTTCTTTCTTCTTCATTCTTCCAGGAAGAAATAGGTTTCTTCCGGAGTTGTCCGACCTGCAGTATGGTAATCATAGAATGCTATGTATTTATTCCATCTTAATTTTTAAAATAGTAAGTTCATTTGCCCTACTATAGCTGTATATTGAAGACCAATTTGGGGGAATGTTTGGAATCTGGGCAAATTTGACCCCAGAATGGCCGAAACATTTAAATGACTTAAAAATGGTAAAACAAGAAAATGGTATTTGGGGTATGCCTATGTTTCAATATTTAAGGCATTATTTCAATAATCAAGTTGCCATTTAAACCCTAGTATTCCATTTTTATTAGTGACATGCCAAATTGCAAACTTGGATAATAATGGTCAAATTACACCCCAATTTGGTCAAGAATATATTAACCAATTAATGCCCGGTTTACATATCTGCATTCTTGCTTGCTCTGTAAAATGGTTTAAAACTTGATATAATGCCAATATCAGTTGTAACCATGGGAGGGCATGAGGTCTGCTTCTCCCATTCCAAATAGACCTGGGAGATACAGCAATTTTAATCTGATTTTTTACCAGTGTCTTGTTATGATATTTGTATAGGCCATCCCTTGGGCCATCAGAAAAGTCAAATCTTAAGGGTCACAGAGGTCAATGACCTCTAAATTTACATGTTCTTCACCATATAGCTAGTCCTTAGCGCTACTGATCACATATAAGATTAAACTAATAACAAATTGGGTATCATTTTAAAGAGAATAAATTATCTATGCGATGATATTAATTGAAGCATTAGCTAATTATAGGCCAAAGATGATTTTTTTCAAACGTTTTTGCTTTTTTGCCTTAACGCTTGAATATAAATTTAAAATTGTCCATGAAGCACAATATTTTGTTCTTCATATTTTCCAAAATTTGAACCCCATATATTGCTAACATACAACCTGAAAGAAAGTGTGTCCTTTTAGAGTTTTTTTGCATTGGTATTTTAAGTTTTCCTCTGAGTCTGAACTCTTCTGCGATAAGTGGGAAAGTGAAATACTATTACATTTTCTTGGTAGATGGTTGTGGAGTTTTTGACCTTTTTTGACTCCTAAAAAAATGCAACCACTTCTGATTTCTGTTACCTCCACGAGGCAATGATCCCACATATGGTTACCTAACATGTGTAGCATGAAATTTTCTACTCTCCACCTACCTCTTGGTGCCCAAAACGGGTCAGGCTGACGTACTAAGGTGTCTAGTAGACGCATCTTAAAACGATCTTTAATAACTCACAACATTGCAATTTTTATAAAACTAACATTTTATAGCATGTGACAAGTGCAATTTTTTAACCTTTTTACCTAACCCGTCCGAGGTGCAATTGGAAGCAATCAAGCTGCACCTATTGCATGTAATTGCATGTTGGATGTCAAGAACTATTCATTTTACCGGCAATGCCTTCCATTGCACATCGGCCGCTTTCCCCTCAGAACATCCACTGCCATTGATTGCACGTTCATAGGCGGACTGACCATAGACCTGCTGTGGAATTTTCCACATGGGCCACTTGGAATTGGGCCACTTTGGGCCGGTCAAGTAGAAAGGGAAGTAAGGAAAGAAAAACAGAAAAAAGGATACCAAGATGAATAGGAAAAAAGACATGAATAGATTTTATATGGTAAAAGTTTTTATAAGTCTACAAAGCAATTTAAACTGCATTTCAGGAGGGCCGTGGTAAAACTAAATTAGGTGTTGGGCAGGTGTGGCAGGAGATATGGTCCGCCGGTCTCACAGTCCGGAACAATGGTGAACAATAGGGCAATCGATTCAGTTGAATCGTCACGTAACATTAGTTTCACGCTTTATTCCGTTGTCGTCTATGGAGCCCGGACTGTGGTTCCTGCCGGACCATATCTCCTTTCACACCGGCAGCAACTCTTGGAGCCAACGAAGCTGAAACCTTTAATATGGGTATAAATAAGAGGCTCAAGCCTTCGCGATTTTGCTGGACTTTCATCGATATCTAAAAAAGTTACAAGCATTGGGCCGATAGAAGCCCATAGGGGTAGAGAGTTGGAGCTTTATCTACTCTATCTAGCAAGTTTGCATTTAAAAACTCTTTGAATCCCCTATCAATACTTTTCATTAGAGGAAAGTTTGATTCCTTGTAGGAAAAAGAAACTGTGTACACGTACCCATAATATAATAATATAAGGGGATAGGGGCTGAGACTCTATAGCTAGGGCTTATTGTGTTGAAACCACTTGGATTGAACTATTATCTATAATTACGAAGCTCTGTGACAGAAAGATAGCCCAAACAAGGGGGTTCCTGTAACGAAATCCCCTTGGGGAAAAGTATAAATATTAGTACCATCATGCAAGTCTTGTGGCCCAGGAACTCTCAAACAATCCCAATGTGATAGTACCACCATCTCTCCATCGAATCTTGTGCTCTTTAATTACATGATATTGGTCTCCGGCGAATTGAAATTAAGAGTCTTTGACTGGACCAAAAAAGGTTTATAGAAGAAGTACTTATTGTCATTTTCCTTGGTACAATAAGCCTGTAACCGTCTTGCCACCAACTATATACTCATCAGGCCCAGCCGGGTTGGCCCGAGCCCGTAGACCAAAAATGGGCCCTGCTTTGACGGCGAAGCACGAGAAACCAACTCCCGGGGCACTCACATTGAAATGTACGTGTGTAAGGCTTGCGCTTCCAAACCCAAGGGCCTTCGGGGACCGAGGCGAAAAAATAGTGGTCCTTTGGGTGAAAGACAGCCAAATTGCCTCAAAATAGGGGTTTTTCCTATGAGCATTTGGGCAAAATGGTTACCCCAAATGGAGTCTTATGGGTGAATTTTTGTCAAATTTCTACAACATAGGGATCTTGTTGGTTATCATTTTCACCCCCCCCCCCATATAGGGGTCTTGGGTGACAGTTGGTACAATTTTTCAAAAAAAATATATGGTCTTTGGGTGAAATATATTCAAAAAATGGTGGGGTCCTTTGGGTGACACGGTGGCTGAAAAGGGGGGTCTATAGCCTTACATACGTATTCACTTCCAGATGGGAGTGGCCCCCCGGGAACAAACATTGGATATTTTATACCTCAAAGTAGCCTGTACAAGCCTAAAACTATGATGAAATTATCTAATTCAGATCTATGGACCATTTTGATACACTTTTTGCTTATAACATCCAAACTGCTAGAGGATTTGACTACGGATTTGACTCCAAATTGAGAATAAATGGAGCAAGTGTCCGTTAATGCAAGTTAGAAAAACACATTGTGTTAACAACACCCCTAGTCTACCGGGAAAGTTGAGTGGTTTACCCATCACCCAACCCACCACCCCCCTGTCTTGCTAAAACTCCATTCCTGGATACCAAATGTTTTATAAAAAATTGTCATTGACATTTACGCCGCTCTTTTCATGCAAAAACAACACCATTCGAGTAAGGTAAGGGTACAGGGTGACCCACAAAGTATGGATAGAGGGTGGCAATATCCCAACCTCCCCCTTCGGGAGAGAAGTGCCAATCACATGCCTCGTACGAACACAGGAAATATCACAGAACACTTTTGGATTTTGATACCAATAATTATGGTCCTCTTCTTTCGCTTGAATCAACCCAAAATGCAAAATGAGTACAAACATGCTAGCATTACGTCAGAAGCGTCATAAATTTCAGCATGTCAGCAACTGTCAATTTCAATGTAACAAACAGTGGTAATTAGGGGAAAATTCAATTTACTACACTACACTCCAAAACAGTTAGCAATACCAACCACCCACCCGATTTTCGGATGCTGTTTTGGTTGTATACTTGATGAAAATGGACTACTTTTATATACTATAAAGCGTTTTAGTGCTATAATACTTTGTTTGAGTCAGAAAATTGATAACCATCAATTTTCAACCCCAGTATTTCATACTTTCCTCCTCAACTTATGACGCACTAGTGACGCACAATGGAATAGTTGGTACTTGTTTTGATACCAATGGACAGAAGAAACCCTACACTATCCGGTGGTAACAAATTTATAGGATGTTTTTGTAAGGAAATCACAGGGGGTGGCAACCACCCCTCTTTGGCGAGTTTTGTTACAAGAATGGCTCAGGTATAGACTTAAAAAACCAGGATGAGACATATATGAAATGGGATACGGATATAATACTGGCGCTTTCAAAACGGGGAGCAATCAGTGACGAGTGGATGTAACAAAAAAATAAGAATATTTAGGTGAGAGACGCAATATTCTCGGTAGTGATCACTTGCTAGAGTTTTCCCCAAATGGGATCGTTGGGTAACATTTTTTGAAAACAATCTTTAAAAAAGAGGTCTTTGTGTGAAGATTTTCAATTTTTTTTTTTTACCCAAAAAATGGGAGTCTTTTGGTAAAATTGGTAAAAATTTTAAAAAAATGTGGTCCTTGGGTGACCCGATAACTGACACTGATGGACCTCAAAAAGTCCTCTTATTCCTGCTACTTTTCATCTTTTGAATGTTCGAATTAATAATGTTTATTGTAGTGTTTTGTTTTCGCTTGATTTTCATATGCTCATGGGCCGGTCAAGTCATTTTTTCCACGGCTGGATTGGCTAACCCAGTCCGCCTCTGTGGCACACGTTGACTGTACGTTGGACCTTCTGATTTAACAGATGCGTCAAGATCCAATTTGCAAACCCGGAAGTAGGGCAGCATATACAAGGTACAATTCCAGTCATTGCTTCCTCTGGTCCGCATCTCCCTCATGGGTCCCCTCAGAAGACAGTTGAAAACAATTGAAAATGGTTCACCCTCACCGGAATGCAAGGCACTGATTTCACCTGGATACGTCAAGAGGCACTGGTGTTATTAAGTTTTCGAGACGGATCCTCGTGAGACAACTGGTTACCCCGCAGAGAAAATGGTTGAACCCCTATCGTCGTGTCCGAGTTTCGTTCACCTGTGTCTTGCTATTCAGTTTTTTTTCCGGGCGTGCGAGTGGAACCAATGAGGTGCTTGTTTATGTCAGTGGGTTTTCGCTATATTGTTGTTTTGATCACAGCATTATTGGTCTCCCCTCTGATCGGTATAGGACATCTGAAATATTTTCTTCCCACCCGCCACTCCCATATATTTGAATTTGTGTGTAATTCTCTATTTTTGAATTGTGCATGACAATGATATTTAAATAACTGGAATTTTGGGTAACATTTACCTCTGGAGTATTATACAAGTGAGTTGTAGGTTGTTTATAAAACTTGCCTTTCTGAAGTTAAAAAATTTGATTAGAATATGGTAAGGTCAATCAACTAAAAACATAAAAATACCTTTATCTTTAGGAGTAACTTAATGGCGGTGTTATTTTGAATATATTCTTCATATGCAATATGTAATTACTAACGTCACATTTTCATTCCAATTTGTTAACTTCCATTTATACGCCTCAAGATCTTCAACCCCCAGGTGTTTTCCTCCTCCTCGGAGGCAACTTTTGTATGCACCAGACAGCACAGATGAATTTGTATGATATAATTATCCAAAAAAAGAAAAATTAAAAATATTTTTGTTTGATATTATCATGCCACTGGTCTCAAGGGGTAATTTTCGCTCAGGGATTCTCCTAGGGAGGTAGGTCTACCCTAGGTTAAAAGTTTTGCCAAATGATTTACCTACGGTGTTCGCTGTATAGGGGAATTTAGATTAGGTGGTGACGCCGCCTTTATCTTGTGTGTTGATTCATATTATCAAAGTTCTTTTCTCCAGTAGGAGTTCACGTGGAAATTATTGGGTGGGTGGTTCCCCACTCCATTCCGATTAAAACTTTGATGTTTCAGATTAGACTGATTAAGGCTCTGATAACCTTTATTAACCATAACCCGGACCGGGTCGTTTTGCCGGCGACGGCCAATGCAACGAAAGGCCATCTATTTTTATTTTTAACAGCCCGAGGTGCAAACGAGGCAGCCAATAGTTGCGTTCAATTGCATCTCGGCCGTTTTTCCCGGCACAGGAATAAGAGAGTAAAGTCATAACGCCCAAGATGCAAAGAAAAACATGAGTCATTTTCCGGAAGCCGGCCAGATGCAACGAAAAAACATCGCGTCATTTTTCCCGAAAGGACGGCCCATGCAACGAAAAAAACATCGCGCCATTTACGAAAGACGTCCAGATGCAACCAGAAACACACGTGCGAATGCAAGACAAAACGGAAAACATAAATAAATAAAATCAGGGGATGCGTACTGACACTGATCTGAATGAAATTTGTAGTTATAGTTCGCCAGTCGGGGTTGAGTGACGCTATTACGATACATCATAGTCGTGCGTTGTGCTATTATGCTACGTATGCTCGGTTTACGTCATGAATATACGTTTATGCAAATAAAAAAAGAGCTTATCGAAAATGGTGGGCTATCACCATCCGAAATCGATGGTGTTATGGGCATTTGTACACAGTGGCTTGTCACCCGCCTGATGAAGCATTGCGCCTTCTGAGGGCAAAACCGTCCGAAATGCAGTGAACAGCATGATCATATCTCGTGAATGACGGCCCCAAGACAACGGGGAACATCGCGTCATTTTCCGTAAAGACGGCCAAAATGCAACGAGGAACATCGCGTCATTTTCCGTAAAGACGGCCAAAATGCAACGAGGAACATGCGTCATTTTCCGTAAAGTAAAGACGGCCCAAATGCAACGCGGAATCATCGGTAATTTACCGGTAAGACGGACCAGATGCAATGGGGCCAATGAGAGCATTTGCGCGCCCAAAAATATCTGTGACGGCCGCGATGCCAAAGAGAAACATGTCGACCGGTACAAGTTTTCGTTGGTCTATGCATGCGGCTGCGTTAGGGTAATGCTGACTTGACAATCAATAAATCTTATCGATGGCCAATACAGCGTGCTACAAAATTTCGTGCGCTCCTGTGTCTTTTTTCTTTGTCGAGGGGTAATGCCTCCTATTGCACTTCGGCCGTTCTATAGCCGACTACCACTGTGTGTTAAGGTTAAAGTGGCAAAATGCAAATCAAAACTAAATTAAACCTGTTTTGATAGCCCTTCCTTGGAGTCACTCTTCCTCTTGCTTAGTTCCTTTGCCTTCTTTGGGAGGCACTGGGCACTGGAAGAACTTCCATCTTAACTGAAACTGCCCCAACGCGACCAGGAAAACTGTGGGCTGCAATTTCCTCTGTGAAGTACAAAATGGACTGCATAATAATGATACAAGATTACATGGCTAGTATGCTGAAAGGGAGTCTAAACTTTAACCTGGGTTAAAACCAGGGTTAGTTCTACATGAGTGGAACCTTTTTTCCTTCCAACATATTCTCTAAAAAATGTGCGTAATGGGTGAAAAAATTCCTCATGGATAGGCCTCACTGCAGATCCATGAGAATTTCCTCCCTCACTCGTTAAACACATTTTAACTTTTAAATAGTATTTTGAAAGGGAATAAAGGCCATGGTATGTAGGGGGCTAACCCTGTAAACCCCGGTCTAAGTTATACTCCTTTCAAATACCAGCCTGTCTTATGAATAATCAAACTTATGCTAGACACGCCAGATGTTACTTACACTTTTAGCTTTCAACATCCTTGAGGACGTCCTTGCTCACAAGTGACCGTGTCCCAATGCTTTTTCCCCGCTATTTTGGTCATTCCTAGAAGGCAAGTTCTTTGTGTAGTCAGTGGATCGTATGATGTGATCCAGAGAATATGACTCTATATCGCGGTTGAAAGTTTTGTTCCCGCTCCTCCGAAAGCTAAAGTCGTAAGTCAACAGCTGCTTTGTCTAGCATAATGTTTGAATTATTTATGAACTTACAAGCCTACAAAATATGCATCTATTGATGTCTTATGATTTAGGAAATACAAATTTGTGTGCAACTTGTAGAATAATAACTAGCCAAGGCTGACTGTACAATTTCAATGTAGTGAAAACTTTGACGTTTTTCACAAAATTACTTTAAACCTTGGTTTTTACACAGGTTTATCTTTTTGATTTGTTAATGATCATATTCACTGTATTTATAACTGTCATGAAGGAATTTAGACTGCATAGTTCATAAACCCAAGTGTTTTTTGTGAAAACGTCAAGGTTCACCACATTGAAATTTACCGTCAGCCTCAGATTACCCACAATTCATCTTAATCTGAAATTGTGAAAGGGCTTAATTGGTTGTTGAAAACTTATAAACACAATCCTATTTAAATATATGATGTATTCTAACCTGAGCACTAGCAGTTTTGTCTTTAAGCGTGCTGCTATACAGTAGCATTTTCTTGGAAACTGGCAATCACTGACTTGGCAGTACCTTCCTATCTCACTATGCTCCACGCTGTTCATATCCTAATATACTCCTCACAATATAAAAGGAAAGTCATATCATAATCAAGCATCATATTTAATCAATCTGAGCAGTTGATTTCTGTACTGATTATAGGTTTAATACAGTACTTTTACTTCTTTTTTGCAAGAATAGGACACATCAATGCACACGCGCTGTGATTTGAATGCGTCGTCTATTGGTATGAGCTCGGCAAAAGCAAAAGTGCTTATATTGGAAAGCATCAAAATTCAAGCATTCTACGAGTTAAATTGGCTAATTCCAACATGCAACTTTGCAATTTTAAATGGACGAAATCACCAATAAAATGCACACAATCTGAGCACATGGTGTTTACATAGTACAAGTATTATGGGATGGAAAGCTTAGTTAGGGGCAGTTGTCAGTGTTTTATTACTACTTCATAAGTTGGGCCAAAATTGATATTTCAGTTTTATTGCTTTAAGGACATCACAGAGAACCACTTTCAACTTGTTGTAAAATTGCCAGTATTGTAGTTCCAGCTGAGGACACCATTAAAGTTTGCACAGGGGTCAAATGTCAAATTGATGATATACATGTGCTAAAAAACTCATCATTGCGTTCCTTTAGTCGTAAGGATTCAGGAAAATACAAATTGGTGCAACTTGTAGACTAATAAATGCCAAGGGGGGGGGCTGAGGTACAATTTCAAGTGGGGACTTTACGTTTTCACAAAAATTACTTAACTTGGGTTTTACAAAGGGTTATCTTTGTGATGTTGTTAATGTTCATATTCAACTGTATTAATAACTGTCATGAAAGAATTTGAGACTGCATAGTTCATAAAACCCAAGTATTTTTGTGAAACGTCAAAGTTAACCACATTGAAATTGTCGTCAGCCTCAGATACCCACAATGCATCTTGAATCTGAAAGTGTGAAAGGGCTTATGGGTTGTTGAAAACTTATAAACACAAGTCCTATTAAATATATGAGTATTCAACCTGAGGCACTAGCGTGTTGTCTTAGCCTTGTGCTATAAGCGTAGCATTTTCTGGAAACTGGCAATCAGCTGACTTGCAGTGCCTTCCTTTCTCCCTATGCTCCACAGCTGCGTCATATCCTTAATAATAATCCTTAACAATAATAAAAGGAAAGCATATCATAATTTCAGATTATGAATAGCAATCTGCGCAAGATGATTCTGTAATGATTATAGGTAATACAGACTTTTACTTCTTGAAAGAAAGAGGACAAATCAATGCACACGCACTGTGATTGATGCGTCGTTATTGTATGAGTATGCAAAAGCAAAGTGCATTATATTGGACAAGCATCAAACTCAGCATGGATACGAGTTAAATTGGCTAATTCAAACATGAAACCTTTGCAATTTTAACTGGACAAAAATCACAAATAAAATGCCACAATCTGAGCCCATGGTGTTTAATAGTAAAAGTATTATGGATGGAAAGCTTAGTTAGGGGCAGTTGTCAGTGCTTTATTACTACTTTCATAAGTTGGGCCAAAATTGATATTTCAGTGTTATTGTTAAGGACATAAAAGAGAACACTTTGTAAACACTTTGTTAAAATTGCAGGATTTAGTCCAGCTGAGGACACAATTAAAGTTTGCACAGAGGTCAAAATGTTCAAATTGATTGATAGTGCTAAAAAAACTCATATTTTTTTTTTGTTTTTGGGGTTTTTCCCTTTTTTTTTTAGTCGTGAAGGATCAGGAAAGATTGCCTAGGGTTGCAAAAGGGTGGAAAGTTTCCGGGAATTTTGGAAACTTTCCGGGAAAAATTCGGGAATTTTGAAGGCCCGGGAATATTGGGAATTTTCAATTTGGCATTTTAAGCTTTAAACATTTTGTCCCCAGGAAAAAAATAAAAAAACATGTTGTTAGGCCATTTCTTTCAACTGTCACTAAACTTAAGTATAATTTAAATTTTTATTTATGAGACTGTAATTTTATCACAAAGATATTACATTCTAAAATACAAGAATATTCACAAATTATTAAAGTGTAAATAGCCTGCTTGTAAAATACATTAACACTAAACAGACGAGGACTATGTGTTACATTACAGTATACTACAAAATAATACTGCACTGAGTGGAGAAATGCACCTCTTTTTGCAATTCTTGTTTTTTTTCCCCTTTTTCTTGTAGCTGAGACGAATAGTTATACGGGTCAGCTAGTTAGTATTTGTAGAGCACTCCGTGCTGTTAGGGTTAATGCCACTTTTTTCTTGAATCTGGAGCAAGCATGTTTAATGTCATTGTTTAAGAGCATTGTAAATCTTAATTAAATAAAATGGTACAGAGAAAAACGCGAGCATCAGGATGCTGGGTGACTCCAGAGGTGGGGCGTTGAGTTGTGCAATGAGTGAAAACCAAACCAATAAGTGCAATCCCCTATCATAACAGTCCCTTAACGGCATTTTTCCACTTTTCAAAAATCACGGGTGGACCCGTTTTGTTTTGGGGGAAATGCCCCTAGCATCTAACAGAAAACTAACGCTACACTTTTGCGGTGAGCGTCAGGTATGGAGCTTTTTCCGAAACGGAGTTTGGGATATAGGCCTATAGCGTGAAATTTGTTCATGTTAAGGCCCACAAAAAAATCAAGTTTGTTCCCAGTAGTAGTCCAAAAAACTAAAGTAAAATTAAAAAACTTTTTATTTTTAATTAAAAAAAAATTGAAAAGGGCTGCCCAGAAATTGACTCAAATTGGCTAAAAATGGCAAGTCAAGACAGTTGCAAAATCATAATTGATTGTCCCAATTATTAGTTTATAAAACAACAATATGATTTTGGATCCCTTGGATATCGTATAAAATTGAAACATCTATCATCTGTTTTTGTCTTAACATGCAAATCTCCTCCAGTAAATACAAGAAAAACAACAACAAAAATACAGTAAAACTGCTCCAAATTAAATGCATGTGGCCTACTACTACTGGCACAAACTTGAATCCCCCCCCCCCACCCACCCCCCAAAACCCCCCCCACCATGCTGACGCCACTATTCCATCAACACACTGGCTCCACCACATCACCTCACCCATGTATCCGTATTCTTCAATTACCTGACTACCCCAACCTCAACATCAAATCCCATCACACAATGAATCCTGACTTTGTCTGTCAACCACTGATTCAGTATGCATCACCAGGAGCAGCAAAACGCTACAAGACTAACTAATCTAGGTAAAAAACCTAATTTTGAACAATTATTGTAAAGGTACGTGGGATATGCAGGGATTAAAATTAAAATATAGATGAATTAGTGATAGGAAGGGATTTTGTATAAGCCCAGGCCAGGGAGATTAGAACAGAAATTTGACAGTACTCATTAACTGCTGTTTTCTCAATTATTAACAACTTTGAAGAAAATGAATTTTTTCCCATTTGAAATTCTCCCAAATTTCAAAATGTAGGAAGTAAAAAATAAATCCTCTGGGACCTGATATATATGGTAAATTGGTACAGAGTTATAAACCCTATCTATGATTTATAAAAGCTAAAATTGCATTTACATAGACATTTCCCTTCCTGTCAGCCACCAATCACCACCAAATCAACCATTTAATAAGGAAACTTTCCCACCTGTCAACCAAGATTACAATGAGCCTGTCAAACCAAGTACTTACAAAATTGTCAGTACGGGTATCCCTCAACTTTTGGTCTTTTTTTTTAATTGGCTTTCTGGCTTTTTACTCGATTCATTTTGAAATGTGACCCGTACCATTTTGCAGAGGTGAAAAAAATTCAATGAGGCGCGGGACTTATGTGAATCATGTTATTGTGAGGAAAATGTCAAGGCCTGAAATACACTATTGTTGCATTTCCATAAAATGATAATCGTATTTAGGGCAGGTGAGTGGGTTATATGACCGGAGTGTCCTCCAAATAATCCGGTGTGGCACATTCATTTGAAATTCTTTCATTTTACCTATCCGACTGAATTGGAATAGGTTTCCTCCCCCTCTCACTCCTCTTACCGACCCCCACGTCCCCGTCCCCTCCCCTCCCCCCTCCGTGACTGCCATTCCATCACTTCATACTCCCTTTTTTCTCACGCCCTCCATTTACACACAACATCCCTCTTCACCCCCACCTTATTTCACTAAATCTAACTTCGCTGTCTTCCGCCCTCTCACCTTCCCAACTCCCTAAACTACCCCCTAACCACACCATCTCCACTCTACGTCTCCCCCCCTAAAAGTTTCCCCCAGTCATCGCCTCCTTAATTAATCGTCCAAGTCGATCTCTCACGCATTCCAGCCCTACTGTTCACCCCCCCCGTTGTCTACCTTTTCCTTATGCCCTTCCCATCCTTCGCCATCCTTTGGCGTTTCCATCCCTCCCCACTTTTCCCCACCCTTTTATCATGCTCCGGCTAACGCTCCCTGCTCCTCAACTCCTTTTCTTCCTACTCCCCCTACCTCCGCTCGTCACCCTCTCCCAACAAGCACTTCCTTCTAACCGTTCAAAACTTCTTCACTCCTTACCTTATATTAGACTTTCACACCTCCCTGACCTTCCGCTAAACCCGCTAGCCCTCGGCACCCATTATAAACCACTTACTCCTAACGGTCCCTCATATTACTTCCTCTCCCCCTCAACTCTTCGCACCCTTCAAACCCTCCCCATTCCAGCCCACTACTATTGTGTTCCCCCGCCCCTAATCCTCATCGATTCTCGTCGCTCCTCTCTTCCTTCACTGTGATTATTGCTTTGAATCCCTCGCTGTCCGATATCTCTTAACCTCCACATATACACGCGCTTCTCTTCCAACTTCCATCTCCACATTTTATACTACACTTCAATCTTCCAAACTCCAGGGGGAAAAATGTATCAACACGAATCGACTATAATAAACCTGTACAGGGGGGGGCTGATTTGAGGCCCAAACCAGAGCATCAATGATTTACATGTTTTTTAATATTAAAAAAAAAAAAAGCTGCGATCTCCCTCAATCCAGATACTTTTGAGGGGTTTGAAGAAAATTTGGTAGAATGTGCTTTGGACTGAAAAAGTAAGGTCTCTGGAAAGGGTCCTAAAAATGGGGGTCACTGGAACTGAAAAAGAGCCTGAACAAGGAGGGACTAAAGTGGTAAAACCTTACTTCCCCCCAATGTGAGAACTCCCCCCCCCCAACCTGCTACATTTAATTGTTTTGCTGTCATACCAACATTTTAAACATTTGAATTTTTTTTTTTCTATGTACCACATTTTTTACCATTAACATTTATTCCAATCCACACACACAAGCACAAATGCAACACACACACACACAAATGTACACATACACAATGTTTCATAAAAATAAGACGTGGCATTCAGGGAAAAAGAATAATTTTTAGTAGTCTACAAAGAACACTTTCTAATTTAAGAGGTAACATACCTCATGTGTGACAAAATCATTTATTGCACTACTATACCTAGTGTAAAATACTGGGCATTGCTATAGAAAGAAACTGCAAGAGTGTCAGGTCCTTCGCCAAAACAATAAACATCCAGGCCACACATAAGCACATTGGGTATATAATTACTGACTTGAGGTCAAAAAATGGTTCCCTGTTCTGGTAGAGACCCTACTACATGCATGCAAAGAGTCGCCAGGCAGCTACGGTGAACAAGAGTATTGACTATGATTTAGTCTAAAAAGAAAGTTTACAAGTGTACAAGTGTACACTTTCTGTGCGGTTCTTGATAGTTATGCCCTGTTCTTGCGTGTTAAGTATTCAAGGGGGCGTGAGTTGTTGTGGCCATATAGACCTTTTGTAACTCCTCCATATAACTGTTTGTTTTCATACTGTGGAGTAATGGGAAATAAGTTTGATAGAACATAGTGATCTATCACCAGCACTATCTTAGAGACGTACTTAGTACCAAAAAATGTGGAATTGGGATTTCCAAACTGGCGTAACCAGGCCTTGCAAATGAGGGGAAGAAGGGATGCAGAGGCATTTTCTGAGGGCACGAATATCGGGTCTTCGCCATAGACACTGTGACAAAAAGAAACAGCTATTTGTGGCTGGTGGGGGAGGGGAGCACCTTCCTCAGACCCCCCCCCCCCATTACGCCAGTTTCCAAAAAAGCAGTTGAATTGGATACCATTTCCACTTAAAATTCATGCTTGTTACAAGAAACATTTCAACCCACTTAGTTAAAGTGATTTTTCTCCACTAATCTAAGGTAAACTGACCATGGGTGGTTAAATGGTTTCACAGGATCCAAACTACTAGACCAGTGATCTAGTGAGTGAATAGAAATAAAACTGAACCAATTTTTTTTTTGGTGGTTAGTGGGTTATTCATTTTCTCAGTGGTTTTTAAAACTACTTGGTTATGATAATAATTTATGTTATACTGAGCATTCAGTTTTAAAGAGTTACCGTATTATCCTAACTCTGAACAAAAAAGGACCGTTACAGTATGTATCAATTTCAACGATGTTAATCCCAAAAATTCCGAAATTTCATAAAATTCCAGAAATCGTTATTCCAAATTCCATGGAAATTTCCCGCTCTGAAAAGTCCCGGGAATGTGCAACCTTAGGATTGCCCTATGGGATGGATCATCAGGAGTTATTAGCAAAAGGTCAAAGGTGAACGGTTTGGCCTACAGGGTCAAATTTCATGGATTTGACTGGAAAATGGTCTCAAAATGATCCCTTTACCAAAAACGATTCATATTAAGTTGCCCTATCTGGATCTCTAGTTACCATGGTAACAATCGAATGTAAATCTGTGTCCATTGAACTCGATGAGTCAGGCCAAATTAGGGAGTTACCATGGTAAGAAGTACTCCTGGACAGGGCAAACTCTTTCTGAGTATTGAAATTGGTGGTAAAAAATCCATTGAGACCATTTCATCAAAATCCAGGCATGTTTGGCATTTGTCCCTGGAGATCAAAATAGGACCTTTGAATGTTGATAAAAATCCTGAAAATGATCCATCCAGATATAAACTATACCCGTTCCTGAATCAGTAGGAGAGGAAACAATGGTATAATCGTTTTTGGCACATATCAGAATTTGACAATGACCCTGTACAAACTCAACATGGCACCCCCGGGGTGGCAATACGACGCTGGACAATTTAACAAGGTTGGAAGCGTCTTCTGGGGATGTCCTGTTCTATAAGCCTGATGAAAAAATGCACCGCACGGAATAGCTATCGGACGGCTTAGTCACAACAAAATTTGGGACTTCACATGACGTTTCTGTAACAGTTTGCCTTAACGTCTATATGTGAAGTCCAAAAACCACTATGTGTAACAGTTATGACATTTTGTGTAGCCTTAAATTTGAACACTGGACACGTTATTTTGGCATGGATCTCCGTTGTTAAGTATGGCATTATGATAATTGAATAACATCTATACATGTAAAAGGTATAGAGGAGGTCCTGCTCAGCAGGACTAGCTACGGCTAATCAGCGATGACTGAATGATTGAATGCGTTGTTTTACGATAGTCATGCCACCTGCGGCTGTCACAATTGTTATTGTTGATAAGTACACAGTCAAAATAATGGCGATCTTGTCAAGATTCAGAACTCACATGGAAATACACTAATAATAATAAGATAGGTACGAAAAAAGGACGAACAAGCTTGCTTTCGTGATCTAACACATGAAATGTGGTAGGTACAGTATTTTAACATGTTATGTATATACAGTGTATAATTAAAGCGACAATTTTTGTGGTCGGGAGACCAGCAAGTATGAGCAAATCCGTGTAAGGCATGGCGCCTGACTGGCCTGACTGATTCAGTGTCCGTATGAAAGTTGGTTGCCTATACCGATCATTTCAACGTCTTGACCAATTTCAAAGAAACACCTTAATAGCCTACCTCTTGACAAAGCTTACAGCTGGTCTGGCCGTGCGTGATCGCGGCAAGGTAAAAGGATTTTTACGGCTAATATAATCGTTTTACTTTAAAAACATACAAGAATAGCTCTTCAAATTACAATTACAACCGTCAAGTACCAAGCAACCCCTTGAATTTAGAACAGAGTATTAAAGTTCTAAATGATGTACATCGGCATCATACATGTGTCGTTGGGCGGTATAGGGGTGCATTTTTTGAAACACTGTCCAGCTGGTCGATCGGTCCCAAACCGTTCGGCCCATGCGAATTCGGAATCAATATCAATTCGGTCCAGTAAGTTCGGTCTCACGGCAATTCGACCCATGGTAATTCGGTCCCATTAGGAAAAACGCGTGTTAAACAATAACGTGCGTGTAACCCACTTTAAAACCTGGCCTAACAATTTATAGCATCATGATCATACTTAAGAAGATATTTAATTGTTTTTTTTTTCTTTTTTTTTTTTATTGATATCATGTAAAACAATCATTGAGATCAGTATAGTAGACCCACTCAGGAAAAACTTAGCCGTCAATTTGGGTAATTTTAGGCGTGTTTTGTTATCTTTTCCAGTCGTTTTGCAACATTCTAATTAACTCTGTGCTAAATAAATATTTTACGCATGGAAATCATAAATAAAGAAAACAATTTGTCATTTTAATAATAATTTAGATTAATTCATCTTACCTATTGGCGCTGTGCCTTAATGGAAAGGAACGAGACATAGGATACAGATGAATTTCGTGTCGAATTGCAAACAGATTTATTTGTCTGCATTTTTGTGAACAATAGTAACATATACAGTATGTATGGCCGTGTTGTTTTACACTTTACAGCAGTGGCATACGCGGAAGCGGTTTATCCAACAATAGGGGAAACAGCAAAAAACCATGACAACAAAATAATTTTATATTGAAACAAATAACTGTAATATCTTTGGGTTGATGTCCGTATGTATTGCTTGGGACTACATAACTACATGTTTTAGGATTACATTGTACATGGATCACTCAAAATTTAGTACTGTGACTTTCACGGTTGCTTACATGTAGTTTCCTATAGTGTTACTCTACTGTGAAAGGCCCTGGGAGTCAACGAGCTCGCATAAGCTAGAAATTGGGATTGTACAACCCGTATTGTAATACGACTGATGACAACCACCACGAATGATGATAATAAATCGATGAAAGCCCAGGTAAAATTTCATTCAGCCATTTATTTGGACCACTAGCCCCTCTCAAAGCCAAATTTCCTCGATGGAAGAGACTCGCAAATAGGGGGCCGATTATAAGTTGTGTTGATAAAACAAAAACAAAGGGGAATAAACGGGATACGCTGATTCAGTGTACACGAAGTAGCAGAGAAACGTAGAAAGGCAACTGATATACAAAATGACAAAATCAGATTAAAATGCAGTGTGTTTCATTTGGGTCAAAATTTGGCATGGGACCGAGGACGGATGAGGCGAATTGGTGAATATTTACTGAGACCGAAATGTATGTGTTTTCCATTGGGATCGCATTGGCATGGGCGATTGAAGTGGGACCGAATTGACCATAGAGAGACCGAATTGACTGATCCGAATTGGCAACGGACCGAAACACCCGAACGGACTGGGACCAACAAACGTAAATGCAATATTACGTATTGTACAAGGGTTTAAAAAACAATATTCTTGACTATCAGTGAGATGAAAGAAAGGTAATTTCATCTGGACTATTATGTGAGATGAAAGAAGTTATGTCAATTTTTTCCGCCTTTATCGATACCTCAAAATGCTTTTATGGAAAGAATTAGTATTCTGCAAGGTACGAGTCGGCAACGTTCGGAATAAAACTGCATGTAAAACTGGAAGTACGTGACTCATGAGTAGCTGACATCTCAAGCTATGTAGAGCCTGTCAATTGTTGTTTTTTTTATTACTTATGGAGTTCTGTTGGGAACTAGGACAACTTTTTACCATGTGAAAATAAAGTGAGCCAGAGAGTGCAAAGTGTCACGTTAGTTTCAAAGACACCAAAACGGAGAATATAATTTAACGTGTCATTTTTAACCTTAAAATGTATCGACATACATTGTGTAAATTAACACAAAATTCAAAATCAGTCACATGCAAAAGTGCCGCCCTTTTGATGTGACCCATCACATATACATTTTTTCAATAACCGACCGATCTATACTAGCTACCGCTAGTCTTGTTTGTTATTAAATACTACTTAATTAATAATGTAAGGAGAACACATGCCGTGTAATTTTAGCAGATATTTATAAGAATAGCCCTGTTTGGTCTGCTTTTTCCTCTCCTAAGCCAGAGCGGCAGTTAATTCAAACACAGGGTCCCACTGCGACACAAAGTCAAGAATTTTGGTATACTTACTCCCTTTATGAACCAAATCCATCCATATATGAAAACTTGATTTCTTAGCATCCCTACTAGCTCAATTTGTAAAAATACAAACGGTGCACGGCTCCATCTGAATCCGTGAAATGTTGACCCTAAAAAGTACCGAAAACTTGAACAAATTAATACTAAACACAGTCGTCTCCCACATCCGAAAACTGAACAATTAATAGCTAAACAATCGTCCTCCCCACATCCCGGGTATGTTCCTAATTATTGGTAATCAGCGAAAATATTGGTGCTCGTTGCCTATTCTAAATACAATAAACCGGGAACAATCCAGTGGCAACTCACTGATCTAGTGGGGGGCGACTGCAGTGGTTTAAAATTGGGATTTTTTAAACGGTTAAGAAAATCACCGTTTCCAAAATAATCAGATTTTAAAGGGATTAGCAGCAATTTGCTATCCGAAACATCGCAAAATCATCAAATTCATATTTTTTTAATATTTTGGTTACTGGCATTGATATGCCGAATATAACGTGCAATGGTTTGGCTGAAATTCTGTGTAGTAAAAACAAGGCAAAATCTTTTTTTTCTCTGATAATTTCTATATGTGCGTATCAAAAATCCGACTTGAATCAAAAAAAACAGCCTTTCCTGCTGTATATCACAGACTTTTCAGCTTGTTACATGTAAACACATCAATACAGTATTGTTTGACCTCAAACACAAAACAGTATTGAATTTGGTTATTTTGTACTGGTGTAAAACCGCAATCAGCTGTTTAGTGCAGAATTTGAGATGCCGCGCTGTATAGTTGTATTTGCGAGAGACCCTTTCTAACAAATATCCTCAACTACTTCATTTTTTTTTCACTATTTGGGTTTGTTTTTTTCACTTAAGGCAGTGATATGGAATTGGTACACACTTATGGCCCTGATTTTAATTAACAAATGCATTCCACATTTTTTCGTATTCTCTTCGCATTATCGCTCGCTGCTAATGCTGGAAAATTAGTCAAGGAACAACCATCTATAATATTAGAGGTGGGGCTATATAGAGTGTCCCCATATTTGGGGGGTGCTAGTTTCTAATCACTTCGAACACAGGGCTAGAATGATGACTTTATGGGTGCTTATCCCATTATTCACTAACAAAAATTAAAAAAAAGTTGCAAAAACCAGGGTGCCCAACGAAAATCCAAAATGGCCGCAAATTGGCCCAAAAACATATTTTTGGGACCATCAACTTGGATAAGCTTTTTTTTTAAAAATCAAATTATATTAAATTAATGATAAAAGTTTGCTTTTGTGTTCAAAGAAATCATGTCATGCACTGCTTCTCCCCTGACTTTTTCGTTTCTCTCGATATGGCAATTTTAAGCTTAAAATTGACCATTCGAGGCGCTTCCCAAAATACATAATCAAATATCAAAAGGTGTTCAATTTTAAAACCTTTTGGGCCATCCATCAAATTGTTGATTTCATCTTTTTTGAAGATTAGAGCTGTGTAACACTTGCCATTTGCCCTGTGGCATCAATTTAAAATTTTGACAAAACACTCTCATTGGAATACACAGGGGTCAGCAAACTTTCTTACATGTTGGTTTCAATGGAGGGCATTTTTTATGACAATAAAACGCCTATAGTTGTAAAACCGCAAACACCATGCAAGTCAAATTTTCAGCAGGTGTTCAGAATGAAACCCTCTTCAACTTTTTGAATGTTAAAATCAACACTATCAATCGGATGCGCATTTATGGGAAAGCGCCCTCAGAGCTCAATTTTAAGCAAAAACATCATTTTTAGGAAAACGAAAGGTATCGTTAGATGAAAGTTGCATAGCATGATTCCTAATACCCCAAAACATGTGTATTGCCACCAAAATTAAGCAAATTGAGCAAAAAATAACCGAGTTATGGTCAAAACTTAATTTTTTAACAATTTGGCGGCCATTTTGGATTTTTCGATGGGGCACCCTGGTTTTCGCACTTTTTTTCATTTTTATCCTCGAAAGTGTGATCAGGGTGATTAAAGTCATCAAACGAGCCTGTGTTCGAAGTGATTTGAAACATTGACCTCTAATAATAATTTAGGACTACATAAAAGGTAAAGATTTTCAATAAGTGTTGTTTTTGTACTGATTCTGAATTTGCTTATTCTGCATCGGAACCGCTGCGCACCCACCCCGGCTTTTTCAATAGACTTTTTATTAGAGTCACTGTTGGGACTACTAACCAAGTACAGTATCATTCACGTAACATGATACAGTAAATAGCTCAACTAGCGATTTGAGCGAGTACCAGGTTAGGCACGCATGTAGCTCGTTCCGTAGCATTACACGTCGTCCGTACCTACCTCCTAACAAAGCTACGCACGGGAGTCTGTTGAAAAAGCCGGGGTGGGTGCGCAGTGGGTCCGATGCGGAATAAGCAAATTCAGAATCAGTACAAAAACAGCACTTATTGAAAATCTTATTGTCATCGAAGACTAAGTATACCAAAACTCTTGACTTTGTGGCACAGTGAGCTACAGTGGAGCCTGTGTTTTTTCCGAACTGCCGCTCAGGCTCTATTGGAGTGGAGATAGTAGGGGCTATCGTAGCGGAAAGAGCCAGAGCAACCTCGGGCTAGCACGCATGTACATTAGCCCCTGGTAACTGAACACGTCTGAATTTGGTCAAATGGTCTGAATTAATCACTCACACAATGAGGAATTATCTATTGTTACTCCTACAAGTCAGACTAAATCAGAACCAAAATCAGAGGCACTCATTCATTGCACCCACACTCTTCATAAGCCATCAACTGAACTCAACGGATATAGATATATATGGGGTTTGGGCGACATAGGACACGTAGAATACAATACTTGAGGTTTGTGTAATATCAATAGTCCCACTTTACATGTAGTTGTTTATCCTGGATCTTTGTATTATGATTTTGGTACTGGGTGGCAAGCCTTAACTTGTGGTGGCCAAATGTCTGAATGTGGGTTTGAATTTAAGCTGAAAGGTGTTGTTCCAATTTATGTGTATTGTATTGATATATAGCCTTGCACTTGCACTACACCCCATCAATTACCACATGTGGGAAACCACCTGGTTCACGTTAGCGTGCGTTTTTGTTGCGTCATGACCCACTTTTCTAAAGTGGACTCACTTTATTCTAGAGGGAGTAAAATTTTGCGTCTTTCTGGACACAAAAAAGTAGCCACTACACAAAAATCACAGCGTTTGCCGAACAAAAAAACTGGCACATTGTCCACAATATTGTATCATTTTCCCTCAAACAAATAATTCTTATTTACCATTAAATATATGTAGCAAATCTGTGAAATAATATAGTTTAAATTGACTTTTTTTTACGTCTTTTTTTATTTCACTCCCGTCCCAAAGGGGTATTCAAGATCACTCCCACTACGTTTCTTTTGAGAGTTTTAAGGGTCATCATGGTAATTACTTTACAATATGCTCAGTCTGGTTTGGAATTGGATGTTTATTTTTGGTTGAATATTTAAAAAAAAAAAAAAAAAAACAAACCTGTTAAAACTTGACACGCACATAATTTGAAGACGCACTTTTGCAACTCAGGAAACAAATTTGCTTCCAGTGAGACGCACTATTTTCAAAACCTAGTGGAACCCTGAAACAAACTTGCGGTTTTGATGGTAGATGCCAATAATGCATGTTGCAAAGCCGATAGTTCAATACTGTGCTAATAAATGTGGTTAACCACTAAAACGGTGGTTTTTTTTTGTTTATTAATCTTGCAGGCGCGGATCCAGGGAGTGGGCGGAAGGGGGCGCGCGCCTCCCCGTAATTCTGCAAAATCTTGCAAAAATCAAGCCCATTTTGGAAGCGTTTGGACAATTTCAGCCTTTTTTTCAGCCCCCCGTTAATTTTAACGTTTTCAAATCTGGATCCTCCAACGGTCTTGGGAATGAAATGGGATTTGAGGGCTCAAATTTCAGGACGACAATGAGAAAAAAAATACGGCCTTTCATCTGATACAAAATCGATACTACTTCCGGGTCAATCATGGGGGTCCCAAAGACATCGGAACACGCACCTAGGCTTTTCATTTCCTATTCATACAGCCTTTCCAATTCACGACCTTTTGCCCAAATTCCGACACTTCAGTACGGTGTATGTGGGGTAGTGCTACTGCAGAATTTTGCATAGTCCGAGGTGCTCTGACTAGACACTCCACTCCATATTGGTGGTCGTAGTCGCCGGGCTACGACGTGTCAGCTAAATTTGGCAGTGGCAGTGTCTGTGTACTGTTAGGTGACTCTGAATCATGATGGCAAACAGCAACGTTGAAAGCAAATCATAATAAAATAAATACTCACCTGGGCCAAGTGTTTGCCCATCAGTGTTTTGAACCACACACAGTTTACTTTCACAACCATTGTACCGCTTTCAAAATCGCCCCACAGCGACGAAAAACTCGTAGAAATTGTGGTTGATTTTCTCCATGCATTCAAACTAATTTACATACGCATATGGTAGCAACACCCACTAAATCACTCCTCATTTTTGTGTAATGGTGGTGATTTCCGGTAGACCCACGTTTTAAAAAAAAACTGTGTCGGTCGCCAGGCATAATTTTACAAGAAATAAGACCACATTAACACCATTAAAGGAGTCGAATGGTTTTTCCTATTTTAAGTTGCACTTTTTTTTTTAAGACAAAAAAGGTTCTAAGTAGAACCTTTATTTCTCATAACTGATTTAAAAGTAATTTTTATACAGAGCCATAAGGATTTCATTAGAACCATCACCTGTTTACAACTTGATCTCCCGTTAACCTTTGTGTGTGACATTTGAACTCACATAGTTCTAAGCTTTAGTGTAACATAGGGACAACCTCCTGTCATTTCAATAAAGACAATCTAAAAACGCGCCCAACTTGGGCGCAAATGTGTGTAAAACTGAATCCTCCCCAAGTTATAAGCTTTAATTTAACGAGGTTTTACACCTTCCTGTCCTTTCAACAAAGAAATAAAAAAAACGCCCATTGGGCGCAAAATGTGGTTTAAACTGAATCCCCAGTTATAAGCTTTTAATTTAACATAGGTTAACCTTCCGTCGTTTCAATAAAGAAAATAGAAAAAAACGCCCAATTGGGCGCAAAATGTGTTAAGAATCCCCAGTTATAAAAAGCTTAATTTAACCTATGGTTACACCTTTCCCGTCTTTCAATAAAGAAAATAGAAAAAACCCCAATTGGGCGAAAATGTGTAAAACCGAATCCCCAAGTTATAAGCTTTAATTTAACTGGTTACCCTTCCTGCATTTCAAATAAAGCAAAATAGAAAAACGCCCAATGGGCGCAAAATGTTGTACAACTGAAATCCCCAAGTTATAAGCTTTATTTAACATAGGTTACACGCCTTTCGTCTTCAATGAAGAACATAGCAAAAACGCCCACTTGGCGCAAAAGGTGTTAAACGAATCCCCAAGTGATAAGCTTTATTTTAACTAGTTACAACCTCTGTCCATTTCAATAAAGAAAATCAGAAAAAAACGCCCAATTGGGCGCAAATGTGTTAAAACTGCATCCCCAAGTTATAGCTTTAATTTTAACATAGGTTAACACTTCCTGTCATTCAAATAAAGAAAGCAGAAAAAACGGGCCATTGGGGCGCAAAATGTGTTAAAACTGAATCCCCAAGTTATAACTTATAATTTAAACATAGTTACACCTTCGTATCTTTCAAATAAAGAAAATAGAAAAACCCCAATTGGGCGCAATATGTTGTTAAAAACTACATCCCAAGTTATAAGCTTTAATTTACATAGGTTACACCTTCCTGTCATTTCAAATAAAGAAAATAGAAAAACGCCCAATTGGGCGCACAATGTGTTAAAACTGAATCCCCAAGTTATAAGCTTTAATTTAACATAGGTTACACCTTCCTATCATTTCAACATAAGAAAATAAAAACACGCCCATGGGCGCAAAATTTGGTTAAAACTGATCCCCAGTTATAAAAGCTGAAGTTAACCGAGTACACCTTTCTCTATTTTACATAAAGAAAATAGAAAAAAATCGCCCAGTGGTCCGCAAAATTTGAAAAAACTGAATCCCCAATTTATAAGGCTTTAATTTAACATAGTTCACCTTTCCCTTCATTTCAAATAAGAATAAAAAAACGCCCAATTGGCGCAAATGTGTTAAACTGATCCCCCAAGTTATAAGCTTTAATTAACTATTAGGTGACACCTTCCCTATCATTTTCAAATAAACGAAAATAGAAAAAACGACGCCCAATTGGGCGCAAAATTTTTTAAAACTGACTCCCCAGTTTAAGCTTAAATTTAAACATAGGTTACACTTCCTATCATTTCAAATAAAGAAAATAGAAAAAACGCCCAATTGGGCGCAAAATGTGTTAAAACTGAACCTCAAATTTTGCTTTATTTAAATGTAGGTTACACCTTCCTGTCTTTTCAAATAAATGTTACCTAAAGGGCGCACAACACTAATCACCACGCATTTCATGTAATGGTTTACTTCCGGTAAAAAATACCGCTAATTTTGAGATGTTTTTTACGGTCCTGTGCGAGTTTTGTGAAGATCTGTATTGCCATATTATGTTTTCAAATAACAGATACATTTGTCGTTAATCCATTTGGGATACGATTAAATTTAAAAATTTGATTTTCACGGAGAAGTAGGTCCCCGGTGTATGAAGATGGCGTAAGTGAGTTTGCAGGCTCGAAATGGGTGGAAAATGGCACGGTCTCTATTTAGGTCCTCGTATCGGAGAAACGAATCGGAAGAACCCCCCATACATTGAAACATCTGTTAGAAGTTTCAATCGTTTTGCAATCAGGATATATAACTTGTGTGCAATACTGCGCTTGAGTTCGAAATCTCGCTTTCAAAACACGTATATTTGCGTGTATTTCATTGGGCAGTTATTTACTAGTGTCGCCCTTTGAACCCTACTGCTTGGTCCGCCGGATCAGAAAATCCTTGCTATCGCCATCGTCCCCTAAATATCATTTATTTTGCTGAAAGATATAACCAATCACATTAAAAACTTACCCGGATAATAAATAAAGAATACAAACTCGCAGTATGGCCTAGCCTGTGTGCGTAAATGTAAAACTTAGGCTTGGCCGGTCGGGCTAGGGCTAGGCGCCGTGGCTAGGCTAGCGAGGCGAGACCTAAAGCGTGTGAATGGGTTCCACATAGTGTGATCGTGTTTGAGCTATTCGAATTCCTATACAGGATGCTCCACACTGAAATACTTGTAATGTTGGCCTAATCGTCCCGCTTTGATCCACAGTGGTGGGGGGGGTGTGGGGGGGGGGGGGGGGGGGGGGGGCGAAACTGTTATCATTACTGTTCCCACCCCCCCCCGCTCTTTTCCAATCATCGTGTCCCCCCAAAGATCCCGTCAATTTTCAAACACATTGTTTGCATAAAAATCTCACCAAGGCCTTCTTATTTCCCCTTTTCTCTCACCCAAATACCCCTTTTCTTTCTCATTTATTTATCACTGATTTGCTTCCTTTATTATAGTTTAGAAATATAGTCATTTGAAGCCTTTGAGGAAGAAATTCAATGTTTTTAGTTTTTTGTTTTAGCAACTTCTAACCCTAACCCCAAAATGGTCACCACGGCCCCGCCACAACGGCTTTTTATGGCTATAGCCTAACATAGAAATGGCACTGCCCCCCCCCCCGTTTTGTACACTTGTCTCACTGCATATGCATTAATCTTAAGTTGAATTAATGTATTCAGACTAACACCATTCCTCTAGAATCCTTCCCTGGCAATCGCACACCCCTTGCCTCTATTGCAAATTTAGTTGTGCGATGGAGGGAGGGTGTTCTCATCATTTCAGTTGATACACTCTAAATGAAACGTTCGATCTTCCTAATCTTCTTTTTTTTATTCTTATGAAAACCCTCACTCAAAAATGGTTCCAAAAGTGGTTTCTTTAGAGCTTGCAAATCTTTACTTCGCTTCTTTAGAGAAATCTATTTGAAAGAAGGGTTTCTATTATGAGAACAATAAGGTTCTAGTTTTCACACTTTTTTCTCTTGATGTACATTTCTCTGTTTTATGTTCAATGTGCGTGCGTGCAGCAAAAACTATTAGCTTGAAATAAGTGCTAATGTAATATTTCTCACCATGGTGAAATTTTATTTTTATATTTACATTTAGAAAAATAAATTAATAATTTAGGATTGAGGTTTACTTTAATGTTTGAGTATTTATATTACGATAGAGGTATAAATTGCACAATTCCACTTTCCTTTTAAGGTGGTATGGTTTATTTTTTCACCGGCGAAAAATAAACTTTGGCCTTTTAATTCGGCTCATGGCGCGTGCATGTGCCGCCCGCGGATCGCTAGCGCTTTCTCGGAAAAATGCGGTATCCAGTACGGCTTTTAAAACATGCATATTTGCGAACGGACAGTATTAGATCGCTGAAATTTCACACCAATGTGCAAATAAATTATTTAACATAGCTATATGTTTTTTGTAGAATCGTTAAAATTTTGTTGTGTTCGAAGGTCGTCCAACACTAAATCACACGCATTTCATGTAAATGTTTTACTTCCGTAAAAAACACACAGCTAATTTTTGATGTTTTTACGGTCTGTGACTAGTTGTGGTGAAAATCTCGTAGTTCCATCATTATGTTTAAATAAAGATACATGTGTCTTTAACATTGGATCCGATCAATTTAAAATTTGATTTTCCACGGAGAAGTAGGCCCGCGGTGTCGAAGAATGGCGTAAATTTTTTTTGTGATTTGCAGGCTCGAAACAGGTGGAAACTGGCCCGGTCGCTATTTAGGGTCTTGTATCGGAAAAACGAATCGTAAGACCCCCCATACATTGAAACATATGGTAAGTTTCATCGATTTGCAATCCATTGATATATCACTGTGTGCCAATACTGCCGCTTGAGGTCGAAATCTCGCTTTCAAAACAGGTATATTGTGCGTGTATTTAATGGGACATTTATTTTACTGGTGGCGCCTTTGGAACACCTCACTGCGTGTACTCACGGAATCAGAAAAAAAATTCCTTGCTATCGCCCATAAATATCATTTATTTTGCTGAAATATAACCATTCACATTAAAAACATACCCAGGATAATAATAAAGATACAAAATCTCAGTATGGCCTACTCCTTTTGGTGCGTACAATGTGAACCTTAGGCTTGGCCGGTCGGGCTAGGGCTGGCGCCGTGGCTAGGCTAGGCGATGCTATACCTCAGAGTTTTGAATGGGTTCAACATAGTGTGATCGTGTTGAGCTATTCGCATGCCTATACGGATGTCCACCCCTGATATACTTGTAATGTTGGCCTAATCGTCCACTTTGATCCACACGTGGGGGGGGGGGAGAAAACGTGTATAATTACTGTTCCCCCCCCCGCTCTTTTCCATCAATCGCGTCACCCACAGATCCCGTCATTTTTCAAACACATTGTTTGCATACAACCACCAGGACATTCTTAATTTTCCACTTTATCTCTCACCCAAAGACCCCTTCCCCCCCCCTTTTGTTATTTTTTCTTTCTCATTTTATATTTATCACTGGATTTGCTTTCCTTTAATTATAGTTTTAAAAATATAGTCATATTTGAACCTTTGAGAGAATTCAATGTTTGTAGCTTTTGTTTTGACTTTCTTACCCTAACCCCAAAATGGTCACCCACGGCCCCGCCAACTTCTTTATGGCTACGCCTACCATAGAAATGGCACTGCCCCCCCCCCCCCCGTTTTAACACTTTTCTCACTGCATGCATTAATCTAAAGTTGAATTAATGTCATCGACTACACGCTTCATATAGAAGTCCGTCCTGGCATCGCACCCCCCTGGCCTCTATCGCAAATTTAGTTTGCGATGAGGATGGTGGTCTCATCATTTCATTTGATACATCTTAAATAGAAAGTCGCGTCATAATCTTTTTTTTATCTTATGAACCACCTTCAATCAAATGGTTCAAAAGTTTTTTTTTAAGTTGCAAAATTGAAGTGTTTTACTTCTCTACTTTATAGAATCTATTTGAAGAAGGTTCTAGTATGGGAACAAAATAAGGTTCTAGGTTCAACTTTTTACTCTTAGAGTGTACATTTCTATGGTTTATGTTCAATGTGCGTGCGTGCCAAGCAAAAAAAGATTAAGCTTGAAATACGTGCTAAAATGTAATATTTCTAACATGGTGAAATTTATTTTTATATTTAATTTAGAAAATAAATGATAATGTTAGGATTGAGGCTTACTTAATTTTATTATATTGAAGATATAGGTATAAAATTGCACAATTCAACTTTCTTTTAAGGTGGTATTGTTTAATTGTTCACGGCGAAAAAAACACTTGGCTTTTTCGGCTCATGGCGCGTCATATGCCGACGCGGATCGCACTAGCGGTTTTTCTGAAAAATGCGGTATAAGTACGGCTTTTAAAACATGCATATTTGCCGAACGACAGTAGTACATCGCGAATTCCCACAACAAATGTGCAACATAAATTATTAAAATAGCTATATGTTTTTGGTAGAAACGTAAAATTTGTTGTGTGCGAAGGGCGCACAACACTAAATCCCCACGCATTTCTGTAATGGTTTTACTTCCGCGTAAAAACACGGCTAATTTGAGGTGTTTTACGGTGCTGTGCGAGTTGTGAAGATGGTAGTGCCATATTATGTTCCAAATAAAAGATACAGTGTCTTTAACACATTGGATACGATTAAATTTAAAATTTTGATTTTCAAGGAGAAGTAGGAACTCGGTGTATGAAGATGGCGTAAATGAGGTTGCAGGCTCGAAAAACAGGTGGAAAAGGGCACGGTCGCTATTTAGGGTCTCGTATCGGAGAAACGAATCGGCAAGACCCCCCATACATTGAAACATCTGTTAAAGTTTTCAGCGATTTGCAATCCATTGTATATACTTGTGTGCAAAATACTGCCGCTTGGTTCGAAATCTCGCTTTCAAACAGGTATAGTTGCGTGATTTCAAAATTTTTGGGGGGGGGATTTTTTAATTGGGGGGGGGGGGGACAGTTATTTATGGTGGCGCCCTTTGCAACACCTATGCGTGTACGAACGGAAGTCAGAAAAATCCTTGTATCGGCCCATAAATACATTTTATTTTGCTGATGAAATATAACCACTCACATTAAAAACATACCAGGATAATAAGAAAGATACAAAATCTCAGTATGGCCTAGCCTTGTGTGCGTCAATGTGAAACTAGGCTTGGCCAGTCGGGCTAGGGCTAGGCGCGTGGCTAGGCTAGCGAGGCTATACCTAAAGAGTTTGAAATGGGTTCAACATAGTGTGATCGTGTTGAGCTATTCGACGCTAACAGGTGCTCCACACCTGATATACTTGTAATGTTGGCCTAATCGTCAGCTTTGATCCACACGTGGGGGGGGGGGAGAAAAACTGGGTATTCATTACGGTTCCCCCTCCCCCCGCTCTTTCCTCATCGCTGTCACCCAAAAGATCCGTCACTTTAAACAATTGTTTGCATTAACCACCAAGGGACATCTTTTCCACGTTATTCTCACCCAAAGACCCTTTTCTTTCTTTATTTA
>JAMKCH010050572.1:0-130801 GCA_023653785.1 Ophioderma brevispina
TCGTGGAGGTCTCCCACCACGTTTTTGTCGTGTACTACAGAACATACAAACTCCCCAATAGAACGTTGCGAGGGCACTCCTGCAGAACAACACTAAATTCAACTACACTATACATAAAGTCTCCCAGCCGGTTGCCGACTATGAACGTTGCCCCCGGAGTATTCCGTTGTCAGGTGACGTTTATGTCCCCGATTTTTATGTTAATTATGCGCCTTTAGGCCCTTAATAATGTGGCTTTATTTTAGTGCAGGTCGCGCCTTTTTGGCTGCATTCTGTTCACTTGCTCTGACATATCATGCTCCACACCTCCGACTGAGTGTGCTTGTCTGGTGTTGATTTAAATATTCATTCACGGTGGGGTTAATGCATATGTTTCAGTCAACATTGGGTGTAAACGGAAATTCAGTCAGTGTCATGATATATTCAAAAACCATTATGTGTTTTAAATCATCTACTGAGCCTGATTTCCTTTCCAATGTTGACTTCCCACTTCCAGGCCCGCCCCACGCATATATTACGGCGCGTACCGTTGGGCTTGAGCCACACGAGTTGAGGAAGAGCTATGGTCGACAGGTTGTGACCTGTGGTCTCAACTTGGTACGCAGGAGGCCAAAAAAGGGGAGCTGTGATCAATCGGAGTGAGAGGGTGAACGTATGGTCAATGTTCTTGATGAAAGGGTGCTTCGGGGTGCTAAAATAGGTAGTTTGGGGCATTCCACTTCTCATAAGGGAAATGCATATGTTTCAGTCAACATTGGAAGGAAATCAGCTTCAGTTAGATGATTATTAAAACATAATGGTTTTTAATAATCCAATTTGTACGCAAAATCTTACTGCAAAGCGGTCGTATCTGTAGAAATTCGCAATTTTTGTATTTTCTGTCTGTAAACGGACGAAATTACAGCACAGTCGCCTATGGGACGTGGGAACCAAGCATTTGCTCATAACATATTAACACAAAACTGCAAGATTGGGGATCAACTCAAATTTGGTGATAGCTTTTCCTCAAGGATATCTAGTGAACCGCATGAATAAAACAGAAGGTGCTGGAATCACAAATGCCAGTCAACACCTTAAGTTTGTAATGAGATTTGCTATTAGGTAAATTGGTATTCATAAATCTCTATTTATTTATTGTTGTGGTTTTCAATTGATTTAAGCATTAGATTTATGCTAGATATGCAAGTTATTTTTTGTAGCCTCATTTTGTAAACTTGTGATTAAAAAAAATAAAATCGGCTAACTTTCTGCATATAAAACAGCTTGGCTTTTGCATGTTGCTAAACTAACTCCTAACCGTTACCTTGTTTTTTTTTCTTCACGATTGGTTGAATGCGGCATGCCTTAACATTTGCAGCAAGTAAGATTTGGTTTGTAGTGTTTGCATGACAAGGTGGTAGTATGTTTTTACTGGTGATGCACGTGTACACCTACAACATTTTAGCACTCTTTTTTTTTTGTTGGGGGGGGGGATGGTGAAAAAATAGGTACCAGGTGAAACAAGCTGAATTTGTTATCCTTTTTTAACTTAACTGGGAATTAAAAGTGGAAATCCAATCAATTTGTGGGGAAAATGACCAGAAACTTGAAACAAACACCGATGGAACCTTGTAAGGAGACTAATTTCAATTCATCAGTCAGCACATGCATTCTCAAATTTCAACAATGCAAACCGCATGTACAAATACATATTCGTCACGCCATGCGCTCCTGATTTATTGTGCCTCCTTTAAACTATGGGCGCTTTTGGGGGCAAATTTTCACCAACGCCATCAAAGTGCACGTTCGGTACAATTTTTGAGGTACAGATTACCGTCTCTTCTTGGCTGGGAAACCCAAAATCAGGTATTGGCCGATTATATTGCCCCCCTCTAAAGATATTGGATTAAAATTTCGGCATAATGATTGTGTTACAAAAAAGTTGTATCACCTCTAAAAAGATATTTCTATTCTCACCTAACAAACCTATGTATTAATTACCGATCCATGCTTGCTCTGGACCCTTTTCCCTTGGGCTCTAACCCCGCAACATCATTTGTGGAATTAACTGGATGCTGGCACATCACTTGAGAACTTGGTGTGGTTCACATGTAGCATTTCATACTATAAGAATGACAGCCATTTTATGTGAACTGAAAATATTGACGTTTACAACCTTTTGTACTTTTCTTGGCACAGTTGCTTTCTAAAAGCACATAATTTTGACTGAAATTGAGTTGTTTAGTGGTCAATGTATCAACATTTCGCAACTACTGAGTTTCAAAATAAAGAGTTTTAAGTTAATCGAGGTTATATAGAATTTTAATATTTGAGTTCTGCTTTTTTTTTTGCAGCTCTTTTTTTTGTTAGATTGAACACTCCATAGTATTGGTTCTTGCTTAAAATGGGATAAAGTGTTTTTCAGAAATGTACACATTGAAGAGTGAGAATGCAATTATTCTGCAATAATTTTTGGTGCAAACAACAAATTTTATTAATTTTTTAAAAAAGTTATTGAAACTTCCTCGGGTCAACCTTAAATCATTGCAATTTGTGAGCACCATATATGGCCATATTGACTAATGTTTTCTAGGAAGTAACTGGACTGGGACTCTTCTTAATGTGTATTTATCTATACTCTGTCCAGCTCGATTATGAAGTGCAATGTGTTTCGATGACATGGTACCGGGCCTTTCAGCGCGGGCGTAGGAACGCACAAGCGCACTGCAACTGAAGGCGGCACTGGGTTGATGTGCACGTTGTCACTGCATACTTAAGGCATCAGTATTACAACTATGCACTTGGCACAAGTATTACAAAAGTGGGAAAGAATATGTTCAAAAGAAATGCACATTTGAATAAGATGTAATCTTTATAGCTTGATTTTGTATGTCATCAATTTAATCATTAATACCTAACTAGCAGAAAGTAACTTTTAAATTCTGAAGATTAAACCAAATTTTTGTGGCAGATGTCTAAAACATCCATGAAAAAGTAAGTGTTAAACTGCAAGGTGTTTTTGACCCAAGTCCTAATTGTATTAGTGGGATTATAATTTAACCCTAACACGTCACAACGGCAATTGCAAGCAATTGAGTTACCTCAGTTGCCGATACTTCTCCTCGGATATCAAGAATATATTTTGTTTGAGGCCGTGCTGGCCGTGTTGCCATGCGATGACGCTTTTCCCTCTCGAACACCCCTTTAGTGATGGCCGATCTTGATCGCAGATCGGAAATCTGCCCCGATTTTGGTCGAATCGGCTTGGAATCGTTGCCGTCCGCAAATCATTCAGCTACGATCTACTCACCGCTCTCCCCAAACTGACAATAAAAACTCTCCATAAGTTTACTAAAATACAACAGATTTTTTAAAGCTTACCATATATATTTTTCTATCGTGACTACTACATTGCATTTTGAATGCGCTGCCATCATTTACCGCAAGAATCCTGTTGTTGTACATGTATACGTAATTTCTATTACTTTTGGTGTATTTTCGCATACTTCTGAAACGTGAGGTTTTCCTGCGGTGAAGATCCTCCAAAATACTTGGAAAATTCCCTCAACATCTATCAACGGAAATTAGTGCATGCGTCAAGTAGTCATTGCAGCCATTGTATGGCTGAAAAGAATACTCCACGTGTGTTTCCCATACATTCATCAGTTATGTACAATGCTGGCTCATATTCTTCATAAAATTCATGTTTTTGCTCATTTGATAAATTTAACTCTTCAACATTATTTAAAGTATGTATATTTATATTAATTCTATTTTATATAAATTTATTATATTTAATAAATGTTTATAACTGTAAATAAATAAATTGAGAAAATAATAAAAAAGATATAGTAAATCAAAATTAAAATCAAATCAAAAAAATATAAAAAAAAATCACTATTACCAAGCAATCCACAAATGACAAATTAAATAAAAAATAAAAATAAATACAAAATAAATTTAAAAAAAAAATGAACATAAAAAATGCATAAAAAATCTTTTATATACACACTATTATTCTCTATGGATTTTGTATAGAAGTCCAGCATATACCCAAAATCACTATAATTAAATTAAAAAGCCCTTAATACGTCATAGTCTGAGTCATCACTTTCAAGTTTTATATCTACTTAACTAAAAATTCTTCACCCCTACGCACCTTTACATACGCACCTACATATCTATACATACGAACCTACACACACATGGCCTTACGGACCTATACTTAATACACAGTAGCCTATGGGCATAAAAAGGCACGACCGCAGTCGAAGTGACACGGCAGTAGCGGCCTTTGCATTATTTAAAGTAAAAACAGAGTTCAATCCACATGTAACTGCAAAACCTAAACTGTATCACCAAATTCCCCACTTAGCTGTAAACAACCTCAGTGAGCAAACAACAAAACACAACGTCGCTGAGTAGGACCCCTCTCAGCACAACGAGTGCCACGTGCCATGCTTTATACTAATAAGCTGTCACAGTGGGGGGTTAAAATAATTGATTTTATACACTAGCTGCTAACTCACATAACAGAAAACACTTGTTTATTTTACGTTAACAAATAGACCACTGGTTGCGGGTAAGTGGAGATCGAGCACTGTTTTTGATGTAAATATCCATAGACACTGTCACAGATATTTGTGTTCGATGGTAAATGGTTTTTATAGTTTGTGTGAATTCACTGCAATTTGGGCGCGATTTCTAATTTATACAAATATAATCTGATCGATCTGATCATCCGATTCAACAATTTTTATGATCGTAGATCGGCGTACCACCTAGTGATAAATGGATGGTGTAACCTGAGTGAATGGGTGAAATGAGCAGTAGATAATAGCGGAATCAATGGGAACTGAACGGGGATTGCGGAGGCTTGGAGAATATAAAGACGCAGGTAGGTGGGTACATAAGACGCCGATAGATATCTCGTGTTTGTGTCTTTCTCTTTCTCCCTCCCTCCCAAACCCCATTGCTGTCTATTTCCCTGCGGCTCGTTTTCGCTGATGATATCGCAACAAACCGAGTTGCTGCCTATTACCGGTGAGGACTTACAGCTATTTCCACTGTTTGTTTTTTTTTGCTTGAGGGAATATGGTTCACCGGGCAGTGCAAGGCATTTAATTGCTTTGGTATTGCCGGTGGGAATTCAGGAGACCCTTTGTAATTGCCTTCTATTGGCCGTTTGCTGTACAGTTATAAGCGGGCACACTGTGACTGTTAGCATTAACATGCATAACACTGCTATGTGCAGTCAGCTCCAAACATCCCTGTCATTGATAATTGGCTTTGGGAGAAGAACTTAAAAATTAGGCTAATTGCATTGGTCCAATTGAAAGCAGTGTGTTGGCCAATCAATTAGTTAAATCCGTAGAAGATTAAATGATACACCAATTAGTTATACTCAATCAACCCATCAAGCTTGCAACTTACCTTCACTGTACTTGGTACATATCAGTACTTAAAGATAAATGTGCTGATGAATTCTAAGATCCAAAGCCCTTTTAAAGAACTTTTTCAGACACAGACATAAAAGCGCATAAAGTCTGTGCATTGAAAGCATTTTTTCAGGAATTTTTAATCCATTCAATCTTAAATTGATGATTATGGCCATCGAGAGCGGCGTGTAAATATGTCGCTCTTATTTGCCAAACTTCCGGGCGTTTTATGTCCGTTTTCGGCCGAAAATTCGGCAAATTGTTATGGAAGTAGTGGGCGTTTCGTCGTAGGTTTTATTTTTTGGAATTTAGTGACCGGGAGTCAATTTGGGTAACTTTTGTATCTTTTTGTCAGTTTTGGACATCATTTGAAGCCGTGCTTGTCTTTCTTAGCTTGAATTCTATTGGTTTCTGTGTGCACCTATTAACCGGTCCTAGTGGGGTTCTTTCGGGCGAAAATGAAATGGTGAGCATGTTACCATATCTACGAAGGGCTTACCAGGGTGTACTGAGGTCAAACCCAGTGGATTTTTCATTTGACTTGGTAGGATTTAGTGTAAACCAATTCCCTTATGAAGGTCGCCCGGCTATATAGAGATGACACAAAATAAGTTTGTTTTACTTGAGATCAGACTTGATTTTATGTTTAATAACTCAAGGGCTATTTTGCAACCAAGTCTCAAATAATTTCAAATTTTTCATGCAAAACAGTACAATTTGCCTACTTAGTGAATCAAAACTTCAAAACCTATGAAGTCCGGACCTTAGCAAATTTGGTATCGTGGTATCGTCCTTTTGCAGAAGGCAAGCCTTTTTTCCCATTCTGTGGCATTTTACTGAATATGCATAGTGTTTATGGTATCGGATGTGTGGGAAAAGTTGGGTTTGTTGGTTGTTGTTGTCGACGGAATTTTATAATTTTTAGTTTATGTATATTGGTTTGGTTATATTTTTGGAGGTCCTTGAGAAACAAATTGGGGGGGGTGTATGCTGAAAACCTTACTGGTGTGTCATATTTAAGTTCTTGTTTTGGCTATTTTCGAACCATGGCTCTTGCTGCGACAATGTAATAACCTGCCCAGCTTGGCTGTCCTCTAAACGTATAAACACTACGTTGAGCCATTTAAGGCACCTGAAAACTGTTGAAAACCATTTCTGGAATTTATAAGTGGTCCTTGAAAGTTGAAGGCACTTAATATTAGATTTCTAGATATAATATTCGATCCTATAAATATGATAACAAAAGATGGTATTTCCAACTTGCGACAGCGGTGGGCATACTCGAATATTTTTAATAACACTTACACTGGGATACTATATGTTCTATTGCGAGGTGGGACGACAAACACGCTTGCCTTACTTTTGACGGTTTTAGATAATTTGTGTCGACGGTGCTCACACTACTGATGGCCTAACATTCGACTTTTTACCTTTTAACATCCCGCTTCGTTGAAAAGCGGACAATGTGAATAAGTGGCGGGTAGCATATCAATACTATAGTGGGAAATCTTTGGATCACATCTGCCAAAATTAGTTCCATTTGCTAGGAATATCCTAACCATTGTTCAACAAGAGTAGCAAAATTTGTCAATAATAATCCTCTATTTTTGATAGAGGATATTCCCCTCTAAGTGGCCTAGCTAACATACGAAAATTAATAGAGAATTTTTTTTTAAAAAAACCCGTAAACCCGACAATTTGCTCTGCTAACAGTCTTCATGACCCCTCTGATATACTTATTACGTGTGGCAACCAAGCGTCAATGTATTTCTTTAAAATGAGATGCATACACGATTGTTATCAAGCTTGCTGCATTACAGATCATTGTAAGGCTTGCCGTGGTAACTTGGAGTGTGAATGGAAACTGTTTAGTGTACATTGCCGATTACCTTCACCCGTCATCAAAAAAGACCACTGACCCAGTCTCATATTGATTATATATAGAGTGGCCTCTACTACCCTAATAATGGCCCTTTTGACCCATTTTGTCAATCTACATAATAAACTTCTGAAAGACTGAAACTATGACAAACTAAAGGAACCACTTGTCCAGGACTCTTACTGGTATTCGCAGAATGACCTATGATGACCCATGTGCCCTTTTGACCTCTAATTGCCTATGGGACCTTTGACCCTCATGTTGGGCCAAAACTTATTACTAAAAAAATCACTTGTGGGTTTGTCCGGCTATGTGTTTTCACCGTCCTTTTACATACGATATGAATTTTGGTGTGGGTGGTAAAGGCTCCGACGTACGAGGTTTGTGGTCACGATTTGGAGGGGGGTCATTTTTGGGGTCAAAGGTCCATCCAGGGGGTCGTTGTCACGTAACTTGCCCGTGCTTTGACGTATGGATAGAGTTTTGGTAATGTGGTAGATTTCGTCGCCGTACGAGTTTTATGGTCATACCATTTTGCGAGGGTCATTCAAGGGTCATGGAAAATGATGGTGGTGTTGAGAATAAAATAAAACGTATAACAAGAAAATAAGTAACACCACATTCTTAGGCAAAAAGATAATATAGTCCTTTGGATTCTGACTAGTTTTTCACTCCTGACTTTCGGATGGACCGGCACAGCCATTTTTTAATTTTAACCATTTAACTGCAATAGGCTATGCTGTGTCTAAAGTGTTAACAATTAACATCCAGTGTGCAAAAGGATAGGCCTACAAGATAATGAACCTGTGGTGATTTGCTGTTTTTGCCCTTTTTGAAGATTGCTCCATCATTGCTATTCGTGCAAAAGTGTTAGGTTAATACTTAATTTTAGTGCCTGGTTTGTGGACTTGTTCCCACTGACAGTCCCTAACGGGGTCTGTCAGACTGCGGAGGCCTTTCCAATTTTTTTCGGGAAAGGCTTATATTTTTAAGAGCTCTATCTCATGGTGTCAGTTCATATTTTGTAGATTGCTCCGTTTTCAGTTAGAGCCTTTAAGTTGACTTTTACCTTTACTTCGACTTTCCATTTCAAATAATTTGTGATGCGATCAAGCAAAATGAGTCTGAAGTCGGTCAATTTATTCCAATTTTTTAACTTTCCCAGGTAAACTTATGCACTCAATAAAAAGCTACTTTTGTTGAAACCCCCCATTGGAAATTGACGCAATTACCTTCCCAAAGATAAAACAAAAAAATAAAAAAAAACGAGTGCGCGTGGAAAAAAAAAAAGGGGGGGGGGGGGGGGGGGGGGAAAGGGACGGCATGAGATAGACAACAAGGTGGCCAAAACACAGACAATACAAATACAAAAGAAAGGCTGGTGGTACATGGAAGGCTGGCCATAAAAAAAAAGAGGGGAAGGAAGAGAAGGGGAAGGAGGAAAAGGGGGGGGGAAAAGGAGGGGGAGAAAGGAAAGAGAAGGGGGATTCCTGTTGTTATATATCTCAAATCATTATTTGCGAACTCCGACCATTTTGCTTGATCACATCACATTTTTTTTAAATCTCCATATGACTAGTTCCTACTGACAGTCCTTAAATGGGAGCTGTCAGAAACGGCGGACCTGTCAATTTTTTTTTTTTGGACAGCTTTATTTTAAAGAGCTCTATCCTCATGATGCAGATTCCATAACTATGTAGGGGCTTCGTTTTCAAGTACGAACCTTTAAAGTTGACCTTTACTTCAACCTTTTTCATGTCCAGTCTTATAAACAAAAATCCAAATGAATTTAGTTTCCTACTGACAGTCCCTTAAATGTGGAAGCTTCAATGATCTTTAAGAACAATATATATCCATTGGCTGTATCCCCTCTTGAGGAGGTATTACACTGAAAATGTCTCGCTATATTTTTTTAAATCTTCCCTGATTCTAATTCAAACTCCCTGATTTCCAAAATTCTCAATGTTTGCAGCTCGGCAAAGGGTATCCAGGGGTCGTTTTCGTGTAACTTAACCGTGCTTTGCGATGGATTGAGTTTTGTATGGTGGTAGGTTCGCCGTAGCAGTTTTGTGGTATGTTTTCGAGGGGTCATTTTGGGGTCAAAGGTCTCCATGGGGCGTTATCGGGTAACGTGGCTGGTGTTTGACGTAATGGCTTATAGTTTTGGTATGGTAGGTAGAGTTTCGCCGTACGGTTTTTGTGGTCATGTTTTCCGAGGGGTCCAATTTGTGGGTCAAAGGTCCTCCAGGGGTCGTTATCAGGTAACGTGGCGGTGCTTTGACGTATGGAGATGAATTTTGGTATGGTGTAGAGTTTCGCCTTACGATTTTTTTGTGGTCATGGTTTCGAGGGGTCTTTTGGGGTCAAAGGTCCATCCAGGGGTCGTTATCGGGTAACGTGACTGTGCTTTGACGTATGATATGAGTTTTGGTATGGTGGTAGATTTTCGCCGTCACGAAGTTTTGGTTCATGTTTTCGACGGGGTCCATTTGGGGTCAAAGGTCATCCAAGGGGTCGTTTCGGGTAACTTTTGGACGTGCCTTGACGTATGATAAGAGATTTGATATGGTGGTAGAGTTTTTTGCCGTACCACTTTTTGTGGTCACGTTTTCGGTTGTATTTTGGGGTCAGAGTCATGTAGGGGTCATTATTGGGTACCTTGTTTTCATACCCATATGCTTTGATGTAATGGTATGAAGCACCCAGGGTGCTATTAGGTCGAATACAGTACCCTTGGTTTCTGTTCTGAACACTTCCTACATACTCATCTAACGGGTATACTCCGCTAGCGAAGACCCCCGCGCAGCGCGGCTCACACTTAGTATATACAATTTCTGCAAAATAAGTTACAGTGACCCCAAACATGCTCAAAGGAACTGGTAGGGACCTCATATAGGTTAGTACAGTTTTGACCTTAATTGACCTTAAATGACCCTTTGCCCCACATTCAACTGTCAAAAAAAGGTCATGTGCAAGGTCATCAGAGTCATTCAAGGTCAAAGGACCCACAAAACCAGAGGGTTCATTCAAGCCAGGTGGATCACAAAACACAGGTGATAGCCAAAATCCGAGGATCGCCCTAGTAAAATTACTATTAAAGAAACCAACGGTCCAGAACTCTTATGGTATGCCCAGAATGGAACCTCTTATGGCCATATCCACTTTTTGACCTCCAATGACCCTACTTGACCTTTGACCCAAAATATCTACACATTCTTCCAATTTGTTATTTATCAGCCACCAAAACTTGCTCAAGATAACCACTGGCCAAGACCCGTGGCTATATGTCAATGACCTGTTTACAGACCCTACATGACCTATGGCCCACAAATAAACATCCCTAACATCCCAATTTGATGGTTACTGATCATTGATGCACTCGTCTTTGCTACTCCAAAGTCCACATGTTTTATTTTTTTCAGCTCAATTAGCGGGTCCCTTTTGGCCCAAATTTACACACTTTTCAGATTTTTTCCTTCAACATTTTAAGGATTTTCGGTGATGTGTGATACTTGACAGCTCTGATATAGGAGTAGACTCTTTGTGGTCACATGACCTCACAAAAGACAATTTCAACTGGAAAGTGCAAGTTGCATTCTGGGATTGGTTAAGAACATCGTGTGGCCTAGGCAAGGCAAAGATGGACATGGCAGGGAGGAAAGATGCAATGGATTGTGAAGGACCTCATGTGGGTCAATGAGTAGACCCAATTGGTTCCTCTTAAATACTCAAAGAGAAACGTGCACCCAAGAGAGTCTGTATTTGTTAACATCACTGTCACATCTCTATAATGGTTGTTCTTAAAGGTGCGTGTTTCCGATTTATGTGTAGTGTGTTTTCTCTACTTGATATGGAGCCTGGCCCCTACACTACACCCCGTAAAGTGTACCGTGGGAAACAAAAATTGTTGTTTTGATGGTAGTGTTGTAATAATGCCGGTTACAAAGGCCCTATTCAATACTGTGCCTAATATTGATGGTTGAACCACTAACTAAAACGGCGGTTTTTTTTTTTTTTTTTTGTTTATATCTGGGATGAAAATGGATTGAGGGCGCTCAAATTTCAGGACAACAATGAGGAAAAATACGGCCTTTCATCTGATATCAAAATCGATACTACTTCGGGTAAGGTAAAGTAAATCAGGGGGGTCCCAGGACGATCGGAAAATGGACCTTTAATACTGTCTCATAAGCTATTTGTGGAGCTGACAAAAGCCAACAAGCTTTTCATTTACTTGCATGAGCCCTCATCAGCATTGTTCATTGTTATTTGGCCTTGGCATAGATTTTGACAATTAACAGGCTACCAAATTTTTTGTCTTCAGTTGCCTCCATGCGAACCCGGAATGTCCATAGCCAATAACACCAGAAAAAGAAGAAAACACCGTGTACCAAATGCCCAGACAGTAGTATACTCACACAGCCCATCAACAGGAGAGTAGAATCTTTAAGGTCACTGTGTGAGAATGGCAAGGGTCATGACCTTGGTTTTCTGAATTGTAGATTTGCTTTTTAAACTATAATCTTTTATTCAGTAACCTAGATAGTTGATTTCAAATCTTTTTCTTATTTGAATTTGGAGAGAATCATATTGTTTTTAGAAGGAACACCTTCATATCTTCCGCCCTCTTTCTCCATGAGCTTGGTTATCGCTAAGATGGCCAAAGAAGCAAATACAATTCTAGTGAAATTGTAGAAGCGATCATTTTAAATTTCGAACCTTCAATCAAACCAAATAAAATGTGACCTTCATACCTCACACATTGCCCCTTTAAACTCTTTTATCAGGACTTATTTGTCACTGCTAAAATCCTTGAATATTTATGCAGATATCACTGTCTCTAGATGATTTTCATTATTAATTCAAGAGTGACAACTATATGAAATAAGTAAGACCATATCCGACTACTCAAATATCCCAGACTTCTAGAACATAGCCTGTTAGGTTTACAGATTCAAATTCACACAACGCATTTTATAGTGGTCCAGTGGACCTGAAGTAGCTTTACATAGCTTGCATATATCATGGAGTAGTTACTTGGCAAGGTAAAACATGTGGCTCGCTCCAATTTCACTTCATGTGATAGAAATAAGTCGGACAATTTTTTATCATTGGTGAGAAGTATATTACAGTGCAAAGAAATGCAGACCGTGAAGAAAAGTTGATTTCAATTCAAATTGGAAGTGTTGATTTTAATGCTTTTGGAAATGTTGGTTGTCCATAAAGAGTGGCTTAGTTTTAAATGTGGTGACCTGATCAAGGTCCGATTTTACATATGATGATGTCGCTTGCACAGGAAAGCATATCACTAAAGCATTTCAAAATGTTGAGTTAAATGGTCCAGCCATTTGGATTGTAGAAGCACACGTGCACTAAATTGGCCCATAGGACTGTGGTGTTAATAAATGTGGTATGTGGTATACACATAGGAAATATTTTTGTTCATAACTAAAAAAAAAAAACATTTCCTGTTGTGGGGACTGTAGTGAACAACCTTATGCAAGTGTGCAAATCTTGGATAAAATTGTGAATTTTGGTACACACGTACTTTATACATTATAAGCAGAAATATTGATGGAAGCACTTGCCAAGACCCTTTCATGGCCCCCAGCTTGGATTTCAAGTTACACAGGGGTAAAATTTTTTAAATGTTCCGATTGTGTTGAAAAGCACACCATGATGCCTGTCTGGTTAAGGATTCCAAAAAGGTAATAGTTTTATACTACCTGTGACCCTTATAGTTTTGGAATTATGGGTAAAAACTGTAAAAATGGTAAAAAAGTCAATTTTGGTTTGTACAGGGGTTAAAATTAAGTTGCTCAATATTTGTAAAATGTGGTTCAAATGGTTGGTTTAGCTAATAGATGAATATAAGGAATAGTTTGGACTATCTCACTGTCTGGTATTACCAAAATGGCGAATAAAGTCAAGCTATTGGCAGCTATTGTTTCTTCTATGACCTGTGACCTGTTTTTGTTTGAATAAAACGTGAAAACTAAGGCATAACAGATAGAGCAAACCATTCCTTATTTCAATCCTTTAAGCTAGTGAAACAATATGCACCACCATATTATAGGCACTATCAGTGAATTTGCTAAATCAGAAAATCAAAAAAAAAACTCATAAAAAATCAGATTTTTGCATGTCTGTAACAAGTATAGGTTATCCTAACCCACCCTGCAAATGATACAACCAAAAGCAACCTAACAAGGACAAAATCGGATGTTTTAGTCATTAGTGTCCGTTCAGACACTTACTATTACACGTAATTGAATGGAGATTCGTAATCTTTGAAAACTGCCGTTTCTTCGGTTTCGGTCAATTCTTCAGTTGGAAAAGGTAATTAACTTGTGAGAATTCTACGGGCTTATTTTCACTTTTAAGACTATTCATGCAAATGTCAAAGAATTTGATCTTTCGGATAATCACTGATAGTGTCTTTAACTTCAATCAAATGCAACTTTGAACTTTGACCATGTACACACCAAAATTGAATTTTTCGCCAATTTTTAAGTTTTTACCCCATAACTCCGGAACTATAAGCCTAGATAGTGTAAACATACCTTTTTGGATCCTTGTGTGACCAACAGAATCAACCATGGTGGGCTTTTTAACACATTCAAAACATTTTAATTTTGTTTTATCCCTGTATAACATTGAAACCCAAGCTGGGGGGGGGGGGGTTTTTGGCAAGTGCTTCCATCAATTTTATGGATGTATATATGCCTAAAGTATTGTGTGCAAAAATTACACAATTTTATCAGAAGCGCACACTCTTACACTACAGTCCCCATGATAATGGGGTCTATTGGTGGTAATGAGAAAAATATGAACTTTATTCTGATACCAAAAAAAAATCTCAATTTAGATGGAAGGAAAAGTTGGGGGAGTTGACACTGCAAGTTAAGAGTAGCACCAAAGTCCCCCAAGTTATGTGTAATGATTATATAACAGGAAAAACTGTGCATTAACATTAAAATTTATGAGGATGAGATTGATATAGGGCATAAACAGTGGCAGCTCAGAATGGCCAATTTAACCAGAAAACACTACTAATTCTTCACAAACTAGTGGTTATAATTTCAACTGTAAAGATAATTACAGAAATGTTTGAGATAATGTTATAACTCTGTCGAACAGTCTTATTGGTAAAGAAAGCTGAATGATTAGATCAAACTGATTGTGCCCTTGGACAACCCATCAGAGTGTCTTCTTAAATGAGCCAATTGAATCATGCTGTCATCGAGTGAGGTTTTGATAGACAAGTTAGAGTTGTTCAGCTTTCAACTGAAGTGGTTGGATTTCCTCAGGGCCTGAGCTGTGCTAGCAAGTTCAGAACCACTTCAGGATCACCATTGAAATGCTGCAATTTAAATTTGGATTCTCTTTAGCATATGAATGCACTTGGAGCTTACATACTTAACCTAATCTTGTGACAGCATGAATTATTTTAATCAGGGCACAAAGTGCAGAAGCTTTCCAATAATCCAGTTAACACAGTGATTGCAATATGGCAGACAAAATATTATAGAATATATCAGCAATGCGCACAAAAAACAGGCATACCTGTGCATATCATGCACATTACACATGCACGCACCCACACAGACAGGACACGCACACACACACACACACACGTTCTTGCACTGAAGCCCTAGGTAAACGTCTTTTGTTGTGTACGTAAAAAAATGAGGCATACATCTGAAATTCTGTGTGTCTAAAATGCAGACCCCCACACTATCAGTACATCTGAGTCAATACTTATGTCATTTGTGATTGTTTTCAAGAGTTCTACAAATAATATTTTAAAAAATATTTGTGTATCCATGTAAGACAACAACAAAGTACCAATAACATTTATTAATAAGTATTGAGTTTGATTCATAATTACGTGGTCACCAGAATGAAGCCTGTCTTGTGCAAGGTGTCCATGCCCATTGACCAATTATCTTTTACACATAACTGATGGAGCTGAATCACACAGTGTTTGGTACAAATACTAGGTCCAAGACTTCATAACCTGGGTTTAGATGAAGGGTAGACAAGTCCGAATTGCTTACTTGAAAGTAAAGTGTGAAAGAAAACTTTGATTAAACATAACAGAATTATATCCAAGACTTATGCCATATTGAATCCACCCACTATGGAGTTCTGTAACTATCATAGGATATTGATGTGCATTTCTTCAGTGTTGGACATTTTGTTTATTTTTTCCTTCAATCAATCAGACTACTACCTAAGAGCCAACAATGCCTATGGTAAGGAAGCATGTCTGCCTTGTGGCTCAAACCTCTACAGCACAATAAAAAGCGCAGTGCATCAGTACCGTGAGTATCACACGCCCCAACACTACACATACCTGCTGAAAGCGTTAGAAGGGGTAGTTACAATGATGGCGCAGGGTAGTGAGTGACGGTGTTAAGGATTCAGCTATCTTCAATAAACTCACTTGATATATAGAATGTGGTACAGGTGTCAAGCATGTGGGATGTATAGTTCTTAGATCACTTCCATCTCAAATATGGTGTAGTAACAATACACTTACTTGAACATATAAATTTGTCCAGGTGCAAAGCAGGTGGATGCATAGTTCATAGATCACTTTATCTTCAAAGATGGTGAATCAAACAATGCACTCACCTGAACACATAGATGTGGTCAGGTGCAAAGCAGGTGGATGAATAGTTCAGAGATTATTGTACCTTCAAAGCTCAAAGATTGCTTTCTAATCCAAAATACGGCATTTCTCTATTGATGAGATTTGGTAAGGCACAGAACGTATCCAGACCTGGCTTTTTGAGGGACCCTGGGGGCAGAAGGACCTCTAATAGCCGAAAATAGGCTCTGATTTTGCATTTTTTGGCATGAACCCTAGGGGCGCGCCCCACAACACAAAAAAGTACACCCAATATATGCCACTGTAAGGCTTGGAAATGTTATCAATCCTGGAACCTCCTCCATGTTGAAGAACACCAAATAGACACCCTTCTTACGACATGAAACAGTTTATACCATTCAAATGTGTAGTATATTTACAATAACTAAGCCTCAGATGACTACTAATGATGATTTGTAAGTGATATCCCAGACCCACTCAGAAATACATTTTTAATACTCTGTTAAGTTCAAAGAGTGAAATTGTAGCCCGCAATGTTTGATACTTTTTTTTGGCGAATGGAGGTAAATTATGTTCTCCTCTGGATGTCTTCGGAAACCAGCCTGAAACCTTAATTTCAAAGTGAAGCTCAAATAACCATGACCAAAGATTATCTAGACACTTAACAGTTCTCAGTTGCATCATCACCACTGTAGGCCCACCGCAGAGCCTTTGTTATTACCCAAAAGCTGCATTATTTTATTCTTGTGAACACAATACCTAGATGATAGCTAGCCATTGCATCACAGATTGAGTACAGGATCAGGCACTCAAGTCTTTGGGATATTTTTCAAAATGCTGCTAAAAGTCATAACCCATAAATGCATGAAAATGGAATTGAATCCAGATCTTTTGAGTGATTGGTGTTACTTTTTGGCTTGGAGGTAGATATGCCTGTTCCCTCTTCAATAATCCTTTCTGTCTTCTCTAGATTCCCACACTTCCACACTGGAGCCAGTTTTACAGCCAAAGGCAGTCGTTACTACAACCCACTCCCTTCAACTTCATCACCCTGTGTGGCAAAGAAGACCATGGAATGGCCACATGTGTCAACAATGTTACATACTACTCAGAGGTGAGTGGCTTGTGTTGTGAGTACTTGGTCAAAAATAATTTACAATGTCATGATCAATATAGGAACAGATTGAGAAAGAATGTGCTTTAGTTTGAGTCTGTATAGCTGTTTTGCTGTTTGTCCTTGGCTTCTTTCTGTTCCTAGGTCCAAGGAGTCAAATTATAATGCACTAGTTTGTCTTAAAGCTCCCTGTACCAACCGCAAAATTTTTAATAGTAGGAACATGGAATGTGGGTCATTCTCATGTATGAGTGACACAAATATTTGTTTTGTTCAAAATTAACTCCCAACTACTGTTAGCCTCCAACTCTTACTACCCTTATACTAAACCTAATACTAGCTCTAACTTTTAAACCCTAAATAAAAAAAATAAAAAAAATTTGCAATTCAAAATTTGTTAACACAAATGATGACCTGGAATGTGATTGGGTTTAAAAACTTTCCAAAACCCTGCACGTGTAATCTTTTGTTAACACCTTGAAAGGTATATGGAAGCTAAACTAACAACCTTTCGTTTACATGTCCCACTAATGCACACAAGTGGTGAGATACTGTATAAGTCATATGAATAACCCTGTCTACTTCCTGAATTTTCACTGAAAAATAATGCCATTTTTAGACTTTGTAATTTAATAGCTGGAAGAGAGCCTCTATACGTAGTTCACCCCTCTATGATTCTAGAATTGCACTATTGAAGTACTCTCTCATTAAATGTATCCTAATTTGAATTTTGTCAGGCAACTACTATGAATTGAGGCAAGTATTTTCTTTACGTTATAATGAAAACCTTTTTCTCATTTTCCACCTATTTCCTTCTCCCATGCAACACAGACTGGTTTGCAGTCCAACACGCACAAAGTACCTCCACAGAATCATCAGAAGGGCTTGACCTTAAATGCAATAACCTTAGGAGTGCATGATAGGGCTAGGGTGGGCAAGTTACTTCACAACATATATGTGTGGTTCTGACCACTGCAGCCTGTACCTTAACATATACATGAAGTTTTAAGGCACACAGTACTTTAATAAAGACGTGCTCCCTTTAATATCACTGTACACACAAAGAAAAATACAACAACCATCTGGTCCTGAAAAATATGAAGTTGCCTATATATGTTTCTTGTGTGGGCCTTGAAACACATTACGTATATACTTTGTCCTCGTCCCTGAGTATGAAGTGGTGAGCGGGCGCGTACACCCCATAGCCGCCTTTCTGTTGCAGTGCACTTGTGCCTTGCCTATGCCCGCGCTGAAAGTCGGTTCAATGTCTACGCCCCTGCCCTACCTACGCCCCCCTCCCGCGTCGCTACTCCATACTTCGAGCTGGCATATATACATAGCCTTAGATTTCAGGATATTGTACACAAGGTTTGGTTTTATACAGCAATGCATGGATTGTAATATCCGTACTCTGGGAATAATTAAAATACTGAGTGTTCAACCATTGAATCCCTCAGCTGATGCACCAAGTATGGTCAACTTAAAAGTGTGGCGATTAGTTTGTCAGTGTCTCAGTGATTTGACCATTGACACAATGCTCCCAGCATTGCTCTGATATTAAACCAGCCGTAGATACAGTGACCTGTTCTACGCCTAATGACTTCATATTATTGTTCAGGTTGGATGGAGTATAGCAAGATGTTGTTGCAAGGATTCATAATTAAAATCTCTCTGAGCAAATTAGGGGTGAAAATAGTGAAGAGTTCAACTAAATTTACATCTAGACTTATTCCAAAATTCCATATATCATGAGAGTGTTTAAACTTTGGAAATCATATCATCCTTGCTATAAAAGTTCTGCTGATAATCGTTCATAGTTGTAGACAAATTGTCTCTTTGCTGATAAAACCATATCCATAGCATAGCAATTATTCCATGTAACAGCATCCTTGCAAGAGGACAGGCAATCATTTGGTCAAAGTTGAGAGGTCAAACTCTTCTGACTTGATCCAGGGTTCCCAAGTTGACCTTTCCGACATTCATCCTATACTTTGATTATTAGCAAATAGGCGGGCCTCATAACATTGCGAACTGATATAGAATAATGTAGGCCCAAGATAACGCAAGAGACGCGGTGAGTATATTTTGTGTGGCACGCACGATTCTGTGCAAACGCTGGAGTAAATTTGGTTTACTTTTACGCGCGGAACGATAAAAACCGAATAATTCCCGCCTATTTGGTAGTAATCAAAGTATAACACCATTTGAGGCAATCAAGTCAGAGGTTACAATCTGGGTGTACATCAAATCGTAATACAAAATTTCTTTGCATGAGAATGATTTTCAAAAGATTTTTTGAGTACAAACATCAAGTTACCTTTTGCACATCACTCACCCGTGACAAAAATTGATGTATTCCCAATTTGTAATCTCTGAAATTTCATATCTAATGCCACGCTTTTTGAAAACCAAACATGTAGTAGGTACTTAAACTGATATGGACTAGAGCGACGGTTCATATGATTGTCTCAATAGAATTTATGGTGAATGTACGAAAGGTTCGTCAGAAACTATGGTCCCAAAGATTACCCTATGGGAAGTAGTGAACTTGTAAAATTTGAGAGGTGGGATTGTGTGGGTGATTCTGACTATGCCCAATTACTGATGTATATTCATGTTTTCCTGTCAAGAACTCTTATATCTGAACTTTCCTTTTTTTCATTGCTGAAATTCATCTTCAAAGTTCTTGAGGGATTGAGCTGATTATATGAATCTGAAATCACGTAAGTTTTTATTCTGCATTGTGGGACTCAATGAATAAACTGGTATCTGTTTTAAGCATGAATAAGTTTGCTTGAAAATGAGCAATTGTAAAGATTATTAACTTTGCTGTTTCAGCACAATGATTTATCTTTTCTATTGAAATTCAAGTATTTTTGTAATTAAAGTCTTTTGATTTAAAGGTTGTATTTATTTCAAAAGTCGGTTAACAACATCATCTTCATTATTATTACATAACAGTCAGTCATACATGCATCATGAAGCAAGATCATCGATTGATCAATTTCGTCCATGCTTGCATATGATAATTGGATTTTGTTTATCTACTGAGAAGTAAAAAAGATTTTTTTTTAAATTCTGTCAGTTCCATCATTGCCTCTGACATCTAGTATTTTGATATAAGACATCACACTATTGCATGCATCATGTGAATGAAGCAATGAAATGCATTGAGAAGAAATTATTGCTCACCTGTGCACTTCTATCTAAGAGACGCTGTCCTCCAAAGAGTTACATACAGTCAAATTGTTACTGATGACTAAGTAAAGTTATTCAGAAAGATGTGATTCATCCACCATTTATCGTCTTTGAAAGGAGACAAGAAAGCCCATAATAGCTTTTATCCCCTGTGAGTCTGGTGAAGGGTCTGCTGTCCAAGCTATTAATGAAAATATATTCTTGAAATTTTGTTTTTACTTTATGATGATATGTCAAACTAACTACCAACTTTTGTCTGGAATTTGCCGCTACTATCAAAATCATGGGTTTCTTATGTTGTATTTTGTTATTTCCAACAATTTAAAATAACAAATGGATTTGATTTTATTTGTATTTATTTTTTTAATATATAAAAGCCTGCAGCTAATCGTAGTAAGGTAAAAGTGGATTAACATTTGGAAATATGCATGGATTTGTAAAATTTTGTAAAGTTTTGATTATTAACAGATTGTGATCAACTTTTGGTGTGGGTTGAGGTGCACAATTCCATTTCTTCTTGTCAATATAATGGCAATATCAGTTCTACAAACAAGTTGGCTGAAAGAATTAATCACTGTTGATCAGCCATTTTGTTGACCCATTAATGGATATTACCAATATTATAAATTATTTGGGTGTGGATGTATATAATGGATGTGGGTTGTAAAATGAAACTCATTGTAAATATATTTGTAGACACTGTTTATTATGTAAATATACCAGAGGTTTAAAATAGTGCTAATTGTATCTAATATTCAGTAGGTATTTAGACAACAATATTTTGAACCCAGGGCTATATCAAAGATGTGAGTTATAGTGTGGCCAACCAAATTTGGGACAGCTAGAGCAAAGTAACATGTCAACAAGGAGGTTCTAAACCTTTAGTTACCCTTATAGATTGACCTCATATGACCTTAAGTGAAAGATCGCAAAATTAACATCGCTAATTGAGTTTAAATCAAGCTTACTGTATCCCATCACAGCAAATTTTTGTTCTGTCAGGTTAAATAATGTATTAATAGCAAATGGGTGCCTAATTTTGCCCCTGGAAAAGAGGTATTATACTCTATTAGGGAATACAATTTCATAGTATTGTATTCCATCAGGATGTATGATAAGATATTAAGTAAGTACACTAGTAACAGAGTACTGACATAATAACGATCATCACTTTTAGTGTTCTAATTTCAGTCTCTGCACACACTTGTTTGTGTCTTCATTTGATTACCTATCATTTGGTGGGTTAAGCATATCTTGTACTATAGGTGGTGGGTAGAAATAAAAATACTCAACTGCTTGTCATTTTAAATTCATTTCAGAGATTGGGTGATATTGGCATATTTGGTATTGTGTTGTACAATCAGTGGGATACTGTGTTTATTCTCTTCTTGGGTTGTATTTTATTGGTTGTCAAATTTGATGGGTTATTGGATATCTAGATCAACACATAAAATTTGCATGTGAATCATTGGTTCAACAAAATACTTGCATTAAGGTTCAACTGGTTTCATGACCAATCCACACATTGCATACGCATCTTGAAGTCCATCAATTGTATCCAACACAAAGGGATAAGTAACTTAACATTGCCCTTGTGTTATGATCTACATTCATCTTAGTCAAAGCTACATTATTACTCACATTGCATCTAGATTCATCAACACCCCTTTTATGCTTGTTTATATTAGCAAAAATGGTCATCTTAGCATTACAATATGCATGTTTAATTTTCAAATTGACAAATCTTGTTGGCATCTTGGTACATGCATTGAATTACTGTCACAACATATAGACAGTTTTTTTCCTCTGTCACATGTGTTTAAGATTATTGGAACATAAGATGGAAACAGTTTTGGAAGTTGACTTCTAAATGAGAGAGGTTCAAATTAGAAGTGTGGTGTCTACACATTTGCAGTGAATCAACATATGTGTAAAAACTTTGAATGGACAGAGAGGAACCTTTATGAGAATCATATACATTGTGAGTATTTCAGCCCAGTGTAAGTGTTTTCATATACGGTAATTTAAAAATTAGAGGATAGTTATTGAAAAACAAACCTGGTGCCTGCTAATCTCACAATTCATCAAGTGTCACCTGCAATGCACATAACCTAAGAAACCTGGAAATGTGGAGGGGAGTTTGTCACCTTCAAGAATTACAGGAGGCCGACACTTACCAGCTTTAATTCTGTCTGACCATGTGCCTGTGTCTCCGTGGTTTTCAAAGGTTGTTTCGATTAAAGTTTCTCATTCGAAAGTTAAAGTTAAGGACCGTGTCAACCTTGAGTTTTCGAGCATCTATTTTGGTTTGTCACTTTGCAATATTTTATTATTGTATTTAAAAGTATACATTTCTCGAAGAAAATTGGACGATGAACCCGATGATGGCATCAGATTATGCAAAACTTGCCCGTATTTTGAGGAAAATCTAAAAAAACATGATTTGCCCAAAATTTCAGACAGGAAGCATACCAAAAACAATTGAATTTTTCAATGATTTCTTATGTTATTTTTTAGAGACACGACAACTTTTCTAGGGACGGTTTTTTTTAATTTTTTTAAATAGAGCTTACTTTTCGAAATATAAGGAAAAATGTCAAAAAAGGTATTTTATAAAACCTTTCTTTTCCAATTTGAGTATATATTGGGGAAATTCTTTAGTTGAAACCGAAAAATGAAAATGGAGAAAACCTTCCCTAGAGAAGACGATTGCTATCATAGAAAGTTAACCTTCACCTTTTACTTTCGGTATTTTGGGAGTTTATTTTGTTCTGAAAATTTGCCAAATTTTTTGCGAAAAATGAACTATTGAGACATCTTGTTTTGTAAAAAAGTACTTTTCACGCCAGTTCAAGCTGTTCTCTTTCTCAAATAGGCTTTACCTTTCAACTTCAAAATTGGTATGTTGTGCAAGTGATAAAATACATCTTTATGCATACTATTGATCAAACTCTTTTGTCTTCAACGCCCAAAACAGAAGAAATTGGGAAATTTCATCTGGTCTAAATAGCGCTTTGTTTACATTTTCAATATTATTTTTCGTTTTTCCAGATGCGTTCGCGCAAAGTACATTAAAACACTGCACGTCTTCGTACGCAGCAAAATTCACCGGCGACGCGATCTGCGCCTTGCGCCTGACTGTCGTGTAAGGTGCTTAAATTCCCGCCGTTATGAACCATGTTGTTTTTTTGGTGACTTTAAATGGACAAATAGCTGTTTAAATCGGCAAAAAAGACAACTCATATTGTCTGCATTGATAACCTTTGTTGGTAACGATAGAACACATGTTTATGTTTTAAAATTGGGCAAAAATCAAGAATTCGTTAAAAACAAAAGCACTAGGTTCGCACTGCCCTTAAATTGCATACGAACTTGGATCATACATGTCCCTTGGGACCTTCATAAGATAAGAGGTCAAAGGTCACATACCAAGGTTCAAAGGTCATCTATGGTCAAGTTATGAATAATGGGCTGCAAACACTGGTTTTTATGAAAGATTGAAGTCCCAATTGCAGCCCCCCACAACAATTGCAACAGAGAACATTCATAGATAATGGGTCATCAATTGCAAAGGTCAAAAGGTCCTCTGAGGTCAAGCTTATATAAAATAGGAGTGCAGGGACAGGTGGAATGAAAAGCCCAAGGCGACATTGTTGTGAGAACCCTTGTTTATAACAGTAATATGAATTTGAAGAAGTTAGATAGAGATGATATCTTTAGATTCTTGAAGTCTAGAGTTAAACCAAACAAGCATGATGCTGCTCATCTTCATTGCTTACATTTCTAGTCTCTTGAACGAATGTTACATGTTAGAGAATTCAATGCTTATGAACTTAAAAAAATGTGGAAAAGTGGCATTCGGCAATCGATGCCTGGTTTATCTGGGAAATGACAAATAATTGTCTTTGATGTTCTTATAATCAAGAAATGAGAGTATGATCCACTTAAACTAATGTTCCAATTACAGAAGAGCTGAGATATCCGGGTATAAACCATCTATGAACTTGGACTGTGTTCTCGAATCCTGAGGAAAAACCTAAAAACAAATGGTATGAAAACCTGGCATATGAATTGGTGTGCAACTACATTAAGTCATATGTGTCATGGAAGCAGTCATTGTAAAAATAAAACTCATTACCATTTATCTGGGAAAGATTGAGTAACATTAGGTGTGATATTGGGTGCATGTCTTCTCAGCTTTCTCCACAAACTGACCATGATATTATCATGGATAATACTGTTTACTATTTTTTTTCTTTTGTGGATTGCATCTGATTTAGGTCCGCCTGTTAAAGTCGGTCCAGGCAACTTGATACCATCTGCCCTACTGGGCCCAAGTGAAACAATCTATGCACAGCCTTAGGTTAGGACCCTGTGAAATTTCTTTGGCAATTCTATTAGGTCAGTGTCAGGTTCTTTAGGCTTCCCTTTGAGGGCCTGGTATGGTACTTGGTTAACCAGTACACCTGTCCCAGGGCCCGGTTGTCGGTGGCAAACCGTCACCCCCATGAATTTCTAAGAAATCATGATAGGGAGCGCGGTACCGTGTAGAATGAAAAGAAGATCTAACCTACAAGGACATCAGATCTGGAGAATATGGCAGCCATCCAGCACATACTGCTTGTATGGTGGCGTGGTTGCCCAAAGGCTAGGCCACCGCCGAAAAAAGTGGATTGGCATCAGGGAAAAGGCATCCAGTCAATTATCTGTCGCTCCAATAAATCCTCACACAAGCAGTATTTGCTGAGTGTGAGGCGTATAGGCCACCTCCGTTAGAGGGGACAAAACTGGATTTAAAACTTTGTTCAACTAAAAATAACATCAGCATCCTTAGACTTCTGTCAAGATCTATGATGCGTTTCTCTGCCAAAGAACTTTATACCACATTGAAAGTGAAGCCAGTGTCTCCCAGCTTCAGATTCTGATGTGTAGGCCAACTACATTTTCCCACAACCCATTAGGGACAGATTCACAAATGTTCTAAAGGTGTTTAACATATCCCCATCTCAACGCAATGTACCATATATGATTTAATAAACATCCAGTCAATTCGATTTGTTATTCATAGCGTTATATGATCCCCATAAATGGCTCGAATTGGGCTAAGTGGTAAGTCAAAACAGTTGAAAACCTTTTTGACTATCGAAAAAAATATTGATTTGAGATCACTTAATTTTTTAAATACATTTTTTTTATCTCTGAGGCATTTTGTTTAAAAAATTCAAATTTTCTCAGTAAATTAAAAAAATGGTAAAAATGGCTCCAAAATCAAGAAGCATGCGGCCTACAGGAAAACTTTTTTTGCCTTATTAGACACATAAAACACATTCCTAGAGATTTCTTTCATAAAACCTGTTTAAATATATTATAGTATTTTTTATCTTTTATTTTGTACTATAATCTTGTATTGTGTAACTATATGGCCTCTTTGGAAATTAGTGACTTAGCGCCGATAAGGCTACCCTCCCAAATAAAGATTAAGTTTTAAGGTAATCACCTTGTTGTTTTCTTGTTTTTCAGTCTTGGTGATACCCTCCTTGGAATCACAACTGACAAATCTCTTGGACATCTCAACGCCACTGTGTTTAAACCTGAAGATAAACGCACACCAGATCTACACTTCTTTTTCCATTCAGGAAGGTAAACAGATTTTATGCTGGACTCTTTTCAATTACCCACATTAATTGTCCTAGCATACTGTATATGGGATAGTTTTCGCTTGAGTTTTATTTTGGGGAATTTTGCAAGTGATCATAAAAATGCAAACATATCCTTTTGATTTAGAGTTTCATTTTAAGTAATGTAGATACCTTGACATTTAAATCAGCACATTTTCCAATAACTGTACAGTTTCAGAAATATCTGTAGGTGAAAATATTGATGTATACAGTATGCAATTCACCCAAATTAGGCTAAGTTGAGTGGTATAACCAGAATTACGATCTCATGCAATGCATCAATCAATTGGGGAAATTGAGAGGCAGTCTTTATTGAATGCCTCCTGTGGATGGGACGAACTTTATTGCTGTCCTTACCAAACCAAGTGTACAGCATATTATTAGTTTACACAGCACAATTTCAAACTAATTATGCATCACACAACCAAAGTATGATAAACAGTTGTATCATAACATGATATGCATCACGCTTCCAGAGCTAGGGCATAGCATAAGCAGGTGCAGCTAATACGGGGACATCTCTTTTTAAAAATGTGTGCTCTTGTAGTGAAGAAGTAACAGGAGCAAAGGGAGGGGGGCAGAGTGCCCCCTCTGAAAAAAAATCTTGAGGGGAAATAAAACACAGATATTTATGTTAAATCAGCCCCTTTTCGGATTCTTTTGCCCTGCGACCGGGAAATTTTTGCTTGTGATTGGGACATTTGTTGCACCTACCGGGAAATTGCCCCTTCGGAACCACCGGGCTGGCTATGCGCCTGAACAGGAGTTGTTGAATTCAACTGAAGCTGGTATTACTTACGATAGACTCACTCTCTTTCTTTATTTCTCCCAGTGTAACCAAGGCATGTCCTAATGGACGTTCCACCATCATTTACCTCCGCTGCGACACAAACGTCAAAGGTAACGGTACATTCAAGCTCCCTGAGATGTGCCCAGCTGGTACTTGTGATGGGTGTACATTCCACATTCTTTGGGTGACAGAGTACGGCTGCCCAGTGTGTACAGCAGATGATTACAACGAAATCAAGGAACAGTGCAACAAAAATGGCAAACAAAAGATTCGATATCTGTGGAAAACACCAAGGTTAGTGTGTAGTTAAAGTAAGAATAAAACCATTGTTGAAAAACCAGTGGGTTGGTAAATAAGTTTCATCAGAGGGTCTTTAATTCAGGAAGAGGAAAGTCCAAGGTAATGCTCCATCCTCCTAGGATTAAGAATGCTGGCTTGTCTAGAATCTATAGTTGTCGTATTCCAAGAATATACAGGATTTCACAGCAAACAAGTAAGGTTAAATTGCCAACTGCCTACCTACAAGACCTTGGAACAAGGCTAACCATTTAATCACCAACTGCCTACCTACAAGACCTCGGAACAATGCTAACCATTAAATTGCCAACTGCCTACCTATATACAAGACCTCAGAACAAGGCTAACCACCAACTGTCTACCTTGGAACAAGGCTAACCATTAAATCAACTGTCTACCTACAAGACCTTGGAACATGGCTAACTATGAAATCACCAACTGTCTACCTACAAGAACTTGGAACAAGGCTAACCATTAAATCACCAAATGTCTACCTACAAGACCTTGGAACAAGGCTAGCCATTAAATTACCAACTGTCTACCTACAAGCCCTTGGAACAAGGCTAACCATTAATTACCAACTGTCTACCGACAAGACCTCGGAACAAGGCTAACCATAGGTTACATGGCAGAAAAGTCCATCAATATTTTGCAATGGTATCATTTCACAAAGCAAACTGCAGATATGTAGAGTGCCAAATAAGGAATGAATATGAACAAAAAAACAAAGGTCAACTATTATGATAAGATGTTTAATTTTTGATCGTAAGGATCCAGCACTTGTTAGAGTATACTGCCCTCACACGACAAAAGGAACCAACTGACATTTTTGGCAAAATTGAGTTATATGTCAGGTGGGATTCAGGAGATCTTGTTACAACCAGGCTTCGAAATAAGAAAAAATATCTAAGGGTCCATGGAACCCTAGCAGTTGGGAATCTGGAATTTGATCAGTTTTTACAAGTCCACAGGACCCTTAAGGTAAAGAAGGGTCCTTGTCTCATTTTGTGGGTATTTGAAGCGAGGAAGCGCCTTATTTTGAAAAAAAAAAAAAAAAAAAAAAGCCATTGCTTTCTATTGTTGGTACTCTATGTTTTCTTTGTGGTCGGCAAAACATGCGAGACGGTGAATTTCTAAAGATTACGTAACGTTTTGCCTCTCTATCTATATAGAACCTCTTTGGGTTACATGGCAGAAAAGTCCATCAATATTTTGCAATGGTATCATTTCACAAAGCAAACTGCAGATATGTAGAGTGCCAAATAAGAAATGAATATGAACAAAAAAACAAAGGTCAACTATTATGATAAGATGTTTAATTTTTGATCGTAAGGATCCAGCACTTGTTAGAGTATACTGCCCTCACACAACAAAAGGAACCAACTGACATTTTTGGCAAAATTGAGTTATATGTCAGGTGGGATTCAGGAGATCTTGTTACAACCAGGCTTCGAAATAAGAAAAAATATCTAAGGGTCCATGGAACCCTCAACTGTGAAAATTTACGAGTCCTCACTAATTTTCAAGGGTCCCGTAACAGGATAGCAGTTGGGAATCTGGAATTTGATCAGTTTTTACAAGTCCACAGGACCCTTAAGGTAAAGAAGGGTCCTTGTCTCATTTTGTGGGTATTTGAAGCGAAGAAGCGCCTTATTTTGAACGCTGCCTAAAACTAATGTTCAGAAATGTTTAATTACCCAGTAATTAGCATGTCAAAAGAACCTGAATCATACTTCAGACAGGAAATCCAACATATGTTTTGCTTTATTACTCGAAATGTCCAAAATGTCAGTTGGTTCCTTTTGTCGTGGGAGGGCAGTATAGGTATGTGTACATTTAGATCCCCAATTCAGAAATGTATAATTGTGCACAGGCTAAATAGAGAGCTTCATACCTCTAAATGAAATATTTGTCCCAGTTTGACATTAAAAGGTCCAACAAGAGATTATACATATCAGGTGTCCCTAACAATCGGAAGCTCTGATTTTTGTACTGATTTAAATCTTTCCATAAAAATATCCCTGTCTGTAAGGATTAAGCTAAAATTATTTCTATGGTACAAATATGTGACTAATTTTGCATTGAAGCAAATATGAAATATTGAAATATAAGCAAATCAAAAACACCCTTTTGTTTTCACTTTTAAGACATTGCCGTAGCTAAGAACAAGCTAAGAAATCATATCTATATGAAATCAATACGTTACTATAACTCAATATATGGATAACTAAAAATATTTTGTTTTTCCCCAGGAGGTGCACATATGGAGAGAAACTACCCGAGGACACAGTTGCTGCATGTCCAGTTATCCCCTGGTGGGCACAAATACCCATGTATGCACAGATAGCAATAGCTGTGTTTGTAGGCTGTGTGGGGCTTATGATAGCAATGATTGTCTACTTCTGGAAGAGAAATAGAAAGTAAGTTGTGTGTGATACTTGGCCTTGTAGTCCTTTCAAGATATTTACATACATGTTACCATTCCTGAAGACTAGATTTCAATAGTCTTGACATTGATGTATCAATACACCTTTGTGCTCATTCTTTTGGCAAGATGCTATTTCATGCCTATAGTGCCCGTCAGTAATTCTGAAACAAAATTCTGGCTACTCACGCCTAACCCCGGAAGTGTGTGACGAACGCTTGACAATATAAAATCCAGTGCACAATTCAATAGACCCGCGCGTGTCATTTGTTTCAGAAATGATGACGTCGACTATACCAACCTTCCCTGTTTTATAGGAATCATTCCTATTTTGAACTGAGTTGAAAAAAAATCAGAATATTCTGATTTCTGAAATTTCAAACAAGGGAAACTGTCAGGGAAATTTTTAATAATTGCCAGAATAGTAACTGAAATATTTCCTGGGCCCCTGAAGCCCTTCTTGGTGCTTCAAAAATACTAAAACCCAGTAACTTCAGGGGACTTAACCCCTGTGTACCCCACTAGAGACCTTAAATTGGGCCACAAATAGACACCTCTCATAAGGGCTTTCGTGATGAGGTGTTTGCGACACATGCATTCTGATTTCTGGGTTCTCAATGTTGGCAGGTATGTAATTTAATTACAATACCAAGTTTGTGTTTGTACACATGTCATGCATGAGTGTGTGTCTATATGCCCTTAGGACTGCTTTTAAGGCTATTTTTGTTCTTACAGTTCTATTTATTTGGACTCTAAGGATGTATCAATGTTGAAGAATGCATGCATTAAATTGAGATACTTGTATAGAAGATTTTAATTACTCCATAGATGGCCTTTTTTCTTACTCACGTGGTAGCCTATTAGGCAGCTAAACCATGTCTACCGTGGCAGCTACTGCTAAGTACACACTGGGCTAGTTGTGAAGATAGGGCTTCCAAAGTACACAGTTATTAGGTATACAATGATGTGGCTACTCTGCAGTACCTACCCCAATGGCTACCCTGTAGTTGCCCACTTGGTGGAGATAAGGTAAATATGCAGTAGACAGTGCCGGAGTAGACATGCAGCTACCACATAGCTACCCCGCAGTTACTATGACGCCATTTTGATAGTGGACAAAATTAGGGCACTATACACTTGGTCTCCGTTTTGCATTTTTTTATAAATTTTTACGAAAATCATTGCAAAATTCTAATCAGGCACAATCAAAAAACCCCATATTTGTGCATGTTTAATAAAAAAATGTGAATATATACCAAAAATATCTAAAAAACAGAATTGCCAATGAGAAATACCGCGCGTGCGCTGAGAGCCGGAGTAGCCATGTAGCTACTTCGCAACGGTGCAGACAGCCACTGTGTGTACATACGGCGGTCCGGTAAGTACGTATATCCTGTTTCTAAAATTAAAAAAAAAGTTGGCGCAGCGTTTGAAAATTCTCAAGACTGGAATAATACCGAAAGGCATTGTGGGAAAAGGGGATGCGGCCCGTAGCGATTGCGTGTTAACTTTTCCGTGTTTGCGGAGCATGAAGTACCCCCCCCCGCGACAAAAACGTTCAAGTTTTTTCTCGCTAGGTTCTATAGGTTCAGACCCAATTAAGATACATATCCAAAACAAAACATAGTAAACAGACCCTCTGATGCAAAAATCTCCATAGAACCCCTTCATTTTCCGGAGATATTTGAGATTTAGTTTCATTTGCATGCATTCACTATGACGGACTGATAACGTTAATCTCTCGCGCAGTACTGATTTAGATAATATCTTTCGAAGTCTGTGACACAGACTACACACTTTCCGGACCGCCATAGTGTGTACACTATCCATCTATCCAGCAAAAATAAACGGAATCCTGGCCGGCGAGTGTACATATAGTGGATAGGTAATCTGGGTCTACTTGGAGGTAGCTGCGTGGTAACTACCATGAAGAAATTGGCTGTGTACTTGTAGGCAGATAGAGTAAGTAAGACCGTCAATGTTTCTCTATTTCCTTACAGACTTGAATACAAGTACCAGAAACTTGTGGCTGGTGCTAGCGGTGAGTTACCAGCAGCAGAAACTTGTGCAATCACTGAAGGTGAGGAAGAAGATGACGTAATATTTGAAGATGGAAAAAGCAAAGGGCGTTCACTGTTCAGCAAATTTAAGAGCAAGCCCAATGACATGGACATGGTAAGTAATCAATTTTGACATTGACAATGGATCATAATTAAGTCACTGTTTTGATCAGTGATGTAGTGGAGCGTATACGTTTGTATACCCCATATACGTAAAAGAGAAATACGCGAGTATGTACGAAAAGTAGTAATTGGCTATATGTGTGTAAATGTGAAAAATAGTACTGTAATTAGGATATGTAAGTATTTGGTTTGCAAATCACCTCTAAGCACCCTGTCTTCGGCTTGGTATATTGAACTTTTGGTGTAAAGGAGTATACACACAAAAATAAATTTACCACTATCTCACTGGTTTTGCTGCATGTCCATTGTGTTGCGCAGCTGTCTCCAATATATGTTAACCAAGTTAGGCAAATGAAAGTTGGGCTGGATTGATAATGCTGACCTATAGAACATTGATTGGTGATGCTCTGTATCATATAGTCATTTTGTAGAACATGGTTCTCAATCAATTTGCCATGTTCTGTCTTTGATTTGACTATTACCAGAAATCAAGGATAGTATTTGAAAAAAAAAAGTGGTATGCAGTATCACTTATAGGTGAATGTTTCAGAGTTTGGAAAAGCTTTGGGCAGGTGCAAGGATACATAATGAGCTTATGAATGGTCATGCAAACCCAGTGTTGCCAACACTGCACTTAACACACCCAATTGGGCTACTTTTGAATATCAGTGCAACAGGTAGTGGCTATTTTTTGTCCCATAGAAACCGATGGTTAGGAGTAAAGATTGGGCTACTTTTTGCTCTTAATAATTTAATGTTTTTCCCAAAATGCTTGTGTGAATTATGCATTTGCTCCACACATACTGCTGAAACTATGTGTAGACCTGCATATAACACACTGCTTAAATGTGTCACACTGTCTGTACTCGGTTTCACCTTGTCGTGGCAGTAGAGTGGACACGCAGGCACTGGCGCCACACCCAACTGCGGGCATAATTACAAGTGTGAACAAAGACGGCAATACAAAACGCATGTGTGACTGCCGAGTGTAATTAAGTCTTAATTCTGTGATTTCCCACTGCCATGATCAGGTGAAACACAATATGGTGAATGTCATGCAAACTCATTTGCTACTCATTACTTAGAGAATAAAAGATGATATTTTTTGTTTTGGCCATCTTAGATGGTGTCATAATGGATGGGCATCCAATATTTTGAGTGGTGGATGCCGGCGCAGTGTGTAATTTTTGCTTTCTATCGACATAATTTATTTGTCAAAAATATTGTAACATCATTCTTTTTTATTCATTTAAATAATTCCACCCCTCTTGAAAACAAATGTTTCAATCCAAAGAACCAAAGTCATCGCGCGGTGATCGTCACGCTGTGTAAATTGCATTTGCGTATCAACTCGAAATGCACGACGCAGTATAAACGCGCCGTTTGCGCAAGTCATATATTCGACTACACTGCGTAATTGCTGCACGCACTATCCATCTATTACCCAGTAATGGATGGGCGGAGCTTTGACCTAATCCAATCAAATTTCTTATTAACATGATAAACCACGCCCACTGAATAAGAATGCAATTAAAGTTAGTCATGAGATGCATTTGAACGAATCACAGCGATGCATTTTCAATAATTGGCAGTAAAAGAAATGGAATGTTTATGAATATCTCACATAAATTTATTATACCTGTAAATAATTAAAATGATGTAACATGTCCTGCTAAATCCTTGTTAATCAAGGTGTAAGTTCTCACATTTGCAGTTTTCACTTTTGGAAAACTTGTGCTTTTATGCCTCTACTCCACACAGCACCTGTGAAATGCATTTCACTTGTTTCGTTTGCTGTAAATTATTTCTGATAGTGTGTTGTTTTTGTTGTAATATGTGAAGGTGTGTTAATGCTATTGAATGTCTAAGAAGGGGAAAATTGTTGAATACAGCAGAAACGCATATAGTCAGGTAGAAGTTTTGGCACACAGCCTGAAGGATGGAAATGGAGTACAGACTTTTTCTATTGATAGATTTTAGTTCATTAGGACCTAAGCCAATAATTTTTGAAGGGTGTGCAAAATTTGTTACAGTGCCATTTTTAAAAATCCAATATGGCTGCCACCATGTCCAAAATCACTAATAATCCCTTAAGTATTTCAGATAGAGACAAATATTTCTCGGCACTCCGGTGTTTTAAGCACGAGAAAGTGTCGGTAGTGTAATTTTATCATTACATTGCCACAAAAATCCAATATGGCTGCTCAAAAGTCAAATATGCTGTCAGAATCATTAAAATGATCTTAACACCTCCATTATACCTATTTACGCTACTTGAATACATGTTGAAGACCTAAAATATGTTCTGCAGGTGTTCAAAATCTGTTACAATTGATCACACTCTGCAAGTGTCACTTTAACACCTCTAGAATGCATTTCCAATGCATCCGGACACGTCAAGTGTTCTGCACATTTTGCAGTTTAGAGGCTTAATTCCAGTGTCTATACGCATGCGTTATGCTTTACACTTATGAGATACATGTATTTGATCACTAGAAACCCTTATTTGACATTTCTCTGTATTGAACATTTTCAAAATTCAAGATGGCAGCCAATACAGCCGCCTTTAAAAATAGTAAAACCTACATTATATGTGTATTATATGTAGTTACATCAACTAATTATTATTATAAAGGTGTAAATTAAGGTATGGGATAAGTATTTGACCATTTTGACATTCTTATCTGGAATTTCTGTTTCTTTAACATGCAAATGTTAAGATGGGGGCCAATGTGGCTGCCTTTTTACCTTCTTTAAAACTAATAAATTACGATAGATCTGTATTGTATTTAAAACACCCAAAATGATTATTAAAGTTTAAATTAAAGTATGAGATGTATGTCTTTGAGCATTAATAACTCGTATCTTGTATATTTGTTTTGACAACATACTTAAAATTCAAAATGACGGCCAGTATATTATGACTATATGACAATTCGTAGGTTTTAAAGATCTTAAAAGGCAGCCATATTGGCTTCCACCTTGATTGGTAAGCTTGTTCACACACTTGAAATGTCAGATATGAGTTCCTACTGGGTATAGAGCGCAGAATTATGCCTCTATCACAAATACATGATGAGTTATGGTCACTTGAATGATTTCAGGGCATATTGGGTTTTAGGGTGGCCATATTGGATTTGATGGTAATGTTGTGATCAAATCACATCAATAACCGGTCCAAAAAATTCCTCGTGCTTTAAAACCTGGATCTAGTGCATAAAATTATGGCCATTTGAATGAATTTGAGAGTGATATTGGCCATATTGGATTTCTAGAAAATGGCACTGCACGAAATTTTGCACACCCTCCAAAAATTATTAGCTTAGGTCATCATTGACAAAAATCAATCAATAGAAAAAGTCTGTACTCCATTTCCACCCTGTGCCCACAATTCCTCCTGACTAATAGACTCTCCACCAGTCTGACACAAAAAAACTAACATTAACTCAATGTTCAAGATGACAACGTGTGGTGTACTTATGATAGAAAATGCCAACGAAGGGAAAGTTGTTGGATACAACAGACAGACACATGGACTATAGTCCATTTCTCTACCTCAGTGCAGTGATGTCAGAACCTTGACGCAGCTTTTACGCACACGTCAAGATATGCCGTCTTTGTGCGCACGTGTAAAAACGCCATTGTTTTAAGCCATCGCGCATGGTTTACTGGTGCGACCGTCAAATCTCATGCCGACGGCACTGCATGGAGGTATCGAAATGGAGTTTAGTCCACCAAGACAACCATCGCATTCACTCAACATTCGTAAACCTACTTCCAGGGGTTGCATTATAAAGGGACATTGCACCGTACACCCCCATTCTAAGGTTTTGTTGCACAAATTTACATTTCTTGATGCTTTAAGGGTCATTTTTGCCTATATAACACTATAGGTTGTAGACTGTTGCTGGAGATTTTGACCCCCGTTTTAAAAGCTAGTGCAACCCCTGCTTACACCTAAGAGTAGCACTCTATTCAACAATTGCGCCCACAAAAAAATTTGTCATCGAAAAAAAATGGTTGTGGCCTTTGCTAATTATTATTTTACACTTTATGTTTTCACCCACAGCAACCTTTATCCATGGAGTCCAAGCCTTTGACTTTGTATTCCTGAATCTAACCACTGCAATTTGTAGCTGTATTCATAGCAAAACACAGGCAGGATATATTCCATTCAATTTCCATTGTGTATCAGTTGCATTGCTGTGTACCACTTCTCCAATGGTGTACCTTTTGGAATGATGGTAGTGTTAGTGAGGTTCTCAGTAGCCATCTCAGAAAGTGTCCAATTCTTGAATGTTATTTTTTTTAAATAATCAATATTCAGTATCTTCATTTACTTTATCTTCAAAATAATGCATGACCAGCTAGAGCCTTCAGTAGCTGTGCAGAGGGTGTTTTGAACCAATCCCATAATGCATTGCAATGTGCCTATAATGTAGAGTACTAAACACTCGTCAGTACTTAGGGATAAAATGTGTTCAAGAGGTTTAAAGGTCCATGGCCCGATCGCTAATAGCCTCGTCCCCAGTAGCCCTAGATTTTACCAGAAGTGGTCAAACATTTGGTATCAGAAGAAAGCTACTATTTTTCTCATTTACCCTGTGAAATCTTAGAGCCACAGGATGTTTGGTTTGGAAGTTAAGAGTGAATATTACCCATTTTGGTCGACATAGTATTTTTACACACAGTAACTCTATGGGAACTTACAAAATCACGTTTTTAGCTCTCGCATCAAAACGGATTGAAATATCGGCACGAAACTTTACAGATGGGGATTTGGAGTGAAGGCCAATCTATCAAGATGAAAAACTTCATATCCTTAAATCGGGCCATCCCCCTTTAAGGACTTCAAGACATTTCACGATCAAGATTAAAATTCCCTAAGTACTAGCATCTTGTCGGCTAAAATGAGTGTGAATGTCAGGGTGTTTATGTATTAAGAATGGGATTTTTTGTGGAATCACATGACCTTATTGAAGTGAAATATCCCAAAAACTGGTGCATTGTGGGATGAACTCAATATACCATCTGATAGCTGGGTAACTGTGAAACAACAAATTTAAAATTCAATTCATTCATTACCAATAGGTACACCAGCATGATGAATGGTGTCTCTTTGTGAATAGATGGATAGTTAATACAGAGAATTATTGCTATTGCTCACCATTTCACTTCCATGCCCTGAAAAATTGACACAGCCATTTGCACATTCCTTTCGAGTCTGTGCTTTAGTGTTGTTTTTTTAGGGGGTTATAAGTTAGCAAGCTACTAACCTAAAAAATTTATTGTTAATATTGCTTTTGTAAAAGTTTGAAATTTGGTATTTGCCAGATGAAAATAAATTGGTGTTTGGATGCAGGTGAATGGGTATCTGCATGTCTTTAATCATCACAGATAGGCCAGCTATTTGCAAACCCCATCTTTTAAATCTGCTCAGTAGTGCGGTTACTTTGTAAGCATACATGGGACCCAGAGGGTGTATTGAGTCCTTCCCATAGTTAGCCCTAAGTACTGATATGTTTAGTACAGTGCAGTATAGGCACATTGCAATGCATTATGGGATTGGTTCAAAGCACTGTCTGCATGGGACCCTAAAATGACACTGCTCTTGTGAGTACAGCAAATCAACTTAGCAACTCATTATGCAACAGGCTTTAGTATGTTTTATTTTGTTTTGCATTTTTACTTGCATTATTTTATTCTATGCAATACAAATTTTGCACCATTCTTTCATTATGCACACATTTTCCATCAGGATTTGCTGATTTCCTACATCGGTGTTTTCTGTTTCGTTATTTATTAGTGTTACATTATTTTGATTAGCATGAGTGCCATTTTACTTTCAGTTTTCAGCATGGTGTCTGACCATACTTTGTGGTCAAAAGCATTGTTTTGTTTTTTGTACATACTTCACCTCACCCTGTTCTTGTTATTGGTATGCATGAACTTTTGTTTTCTAGCAAAGCTCCTAATGATATTAAACATTTCCGGAGTTAAGTTGCTGTATGTGTTTTATGTTTTCACCTTTAAAAGCATGCATCATGTATATGTCGTGAGCATTAGATTTAGATTTGCATGTTATTCAGCATGATCATTCAATCACAACAACAGAGCAATAACTCTTTCTCACCCTTCTTCTTTCTCAACAGGATAAAATGGCCTTTTATTAAGTGACGACGAGGAATTCAAAGAAACAATTGAACTCAGCCCAACGCATATACAACCTCTCTCAAATATATGAGTAATGAGTAAATGTTATCAATGTAATTCGTAATTAGATTTTAGCAGTGGAAATTTCTGCAGTGGAATTTTCCTTTGTATATTTTCAGTTTAAGTATTTTTAGCCTGATGTGAAAAATTAAATAATTGGTGCAAACCCCAAATTAATCATTATTTTATATGGGACAATATTAGCATTGACATAAAACTTTCCTACAACTGAGAACATTTTTTAAAATGTTTGGAATAGTTGTCAATTAACACCTGAATGTGTTAAAATATGTGCTGGCTGATACAATGGGAATACAAAATAACTAAAAATATTTCACTGGGTTTGCCATCAAAGTAATAATAATATCGATGATTTTGTTCAATAATGTATTGATTAAAATGATTGCACTAATTATTTATGCCTAGCTCCTGATGGCATTTGCCACCCTTCTGATGAATTTTCACTAAAGATTTATTTGTAGTGAATACATCTGGTGAAATTTTCACCAAAGATGATTTATTTGATGGCTATGCATGATCTTGTGTGTCTGCAGGTATTGTAACATGCAGTTTATGTAGTAGGCACATACAGGTACCAAATCTTGCTGCCATTTCAACCCACTTGACTTAATATTTCATTTAATTTTGAGCTAGTTGGAAATAGCTTGTGGATATCTGAGATCATCATTTGCTGGGCCATATGGAAGAACAGAAGAATACTTAAGTTTTCCTCTGAATATGGACCCAGAGTAAAGAATAAATAAACAAAATTAATTCCACAAAGTTGGGACAAAAAGATGACATTTTGCAATATTACCATTTATATGGTAAAAATTAATTCATGTGTTAAGTAAGCACCACCAATAACAGAATGTATTCCAGATTTTGTCAACTATAGAGCACAGCTTGACTATTACATATATGAGAAATTAAAATGGCTATTTTTATGAGCTCTTAGTAAAACAATTTAAAGAACAGATTTGTAAACATTGGGTAAAGTGGGTAACGCGTAGTAAGAATAAGCGTCAATTACATACCCATAAATAAATCATCTCTGAAACAAACTATCATAGTCTCAACTTCAGGGTCACAGTTCGGTGATCCTTATACATCAGTGTACATAGAAATTGACTCATTGCTTTCTGGGTATCATGTAACATACTCAGGCCACATATTTAAGTTAGTATGTGTATAGTGGGCCAGTGAACTGCCTCCCTGTGGATGAGAATGTGACAGCTTGTAGGTAGCAGATTTTTAGACAGTAAATATTTTGCCTATTGTAAAGTGGTCTGGCAAAATATTGAAAAAATATAGTTAATACATTGTCATGATAGCTTTAATGAGAGAATGCTGGACAATTTGGCATATGTATATATTTGAGGGAATGCTCTACTTGAGTATGTGCTTTCTTTGTTATTTATTCATAGAGCCTTGATTCTGACTTTGTTATCATGTTTGTATGCAAAATGACAGAAATACACACTCAGGATGATGAGGGATTTGATTATTTTGGAAAGTGAACTGTATTGCCAAAATTAATAAAATATTGGAATGCTATACTTTGTTGAATGACATTCTAAAATATATTACAGACTTCAGTCATTCATGTCAAACTAGGTAGGACAAGGAGATAATTGAACATCAAAGATGTTTCATTAGTAATGAAAAAGTAAGGACAAAATTGATGTTATCTGACAAATAACATAGTCACAGTATCAAAAGCAGTATGAATTAAGACCGATTATTTTCACATTGAGATGGTGTTAACACACCATGGTGCTCTGGTTAGTTGCAAGTTTGTCACAAGTGATCAGTACATCAGAAAGTAACCCTTATTAAAGGTACCATTTTTGCTAAAAGGCATTGTTCAAAGAGTGAAGGCCAGTTCATATTTAAAGAATAAAGGTACGATTTTGGGAACTGGTACTCTCTTTACAACAATTTGAAACCAAAGTGATGCCATTATTTTAAGTGGAGGAATGAGGCCGAGGTCTTCCACACAAAAATAATGTCATCATCGGTTCCTATGAAGTTGAGGAAAAGTGGTCCCTTTCTGATGTGTGGAATCACTTGTAGAAAGTGCTTTCTGTTTACTATGAAATTGTTTTTGAGTATGCAGTATGTGCTCTGTTTGTATTATAGATTTGATACATAAAGTAAAATAACATTGCTCAACTGAAAGGCCATTTTAGAAAAGTATTTTATATAATATAAATATATAAGCCATATTTCCATTTCCCTATGAAAGTATTTATTCTCACTAAGTAATTAAGAAATATGCCAAAACAGGATTTTTGTGTGAAATATATAGTGGATGTTTTGTCCTATTTCTTACAATCAAAGAACAAACTTGAAACAGAATATTTTTGATGCACTTGCACTATATGAAGTACTGAAATGCCATGCAAATTAGGGTGAGAAAAAGAAATATTAGAATGGTAGGGGTTACAAAAATTAACTAAAAGGAAGCCATAGATAGTATTTCTATTGTGTATTGTACCATCTTATCACTGCGGCCTTAATTTGTATCATACAATTTGACGGTTTTGTTGGTGTAATATGTACATAGATAATTATTAATGGATGTATTTGACAGATTTTTGGTGCATATGTAGTACAAAACTTATAGTGGAAAATCAAAATTAGTATTGGCTGGGATCCTACTTAAGAGTACACTTCTCTTTAAGCTGAAAATTGCTTTTTTTAATGTACAAAGCACTTTTTTGTAATGTAAATTTGATAAATTAGTTAAATGACACATCTTATTGAGAAGACAGTGTAAAACTATTCATTTCCAAATACATCCAAAGTACACTGCCTAAGGGTATTTACAATATGCCAATAGCTTGTGCAGATGTTATGTAGCAGTACTTCTATTTGGAGAGAGAGAGTGCTATCCAGTGATGCTCTCTGGGAGTTCTGGTGTAAGCAGTGTCTATACATGGCATCTGGCTGTTAGACAGGGTTTTGTCAATAGTTAAAAGACAGATGCCTGAAAGTAGTTTAAATAGTGGTAGCCAGTGTTGGAATGAAAATATAGATCATTATTGAATTTTTTTTTTAGTGACCCAAGCTGAACACATCTACGGTCTTTTTGGGACTTTTTGGGGGTATGTGTTAAATTAAGGTATCACAATATAATAGCAGGCACTATCCATGACAGTTTTGAAGTACTCCAAAAAATAACAAAAAATTGTGAAACTGGTTTGAAAATGCATGGGAAAATAATCAAGATCCTGTGAATTCACGTTGTAAAAGATACTAATTTAGTCTTTGTATTGGTGCAGATATGTGATGTGATCTGGGAAAACCCACCACTTGTCGCACAGGACAGTTTTGAAAAAAAATAAAGAAAATAGCTTAAAATCTGTTATATTGTACTTTATTTTAGGTCAGATTGTATAAGGCATAACTTTTGATGTGTGTATCAAAGAAGAAGAAGTAAATAGTTTTGAAAACTTAATATTTCAAACTCTGCAGTGATATAAATAACTCAAAATATAAATTTCCCACCATGTGGTGGGTTTTCCCAGATCGCATCACATATATGGGGGCTTGGAATAAGGTGGCATAATAGTACCCATAAGTTATAAAATATAGAAGACAGGCATGATATTTTGTTGCTGTAACAGCACATTTTATGAGTTGCACACAATCATTATCAGCCCTCAACAAAAAATCAATAAGGAAATTGTTTTGTTGCTCTGGCAACAAAAAGAGTTGCACTTGTACTCTCATTGAGTAATCTTTGAAAACAGTACAGACCCATTTACACATGATGCATTCTGCAGTCATGAACAGTCACTGTCCATGTGGACAGTGTACTGTTTCATGACTGCAGAATGCAACATTACACTGTCCATGTGGATAGAATGCATACTGAATGTATTCCTCCAGATGTACAGTATTCAAACACACATACGCTCACACACACACGCGCACATAATGCCGGTGCAACACAATAAAAACCAAAGATGGTTTGAAACGTACTAACAAATCAAATATAGCATGCTATAGGTAAATCTTTTGTATAATTTTGAAAAGAAATTAGTTATTTATTTGGAGTTGTGATATAAATGTTGTAGTCTTGTGATAAGATATATGTGAAAAATAGTATAAGGTATCTGATGCATTGCTTGTTTAGGACAAAATGAACATGCACTGTTCTGTAGGTAGACTGTTCAAGCCTATGTATGTGGCAACCAATGTAAAAAGCCTTGAAATGAATACTGTGGTTCAAGGGAGAGGACAATTTATAACTGTTCAAATTGTTATTGATGCAGTTTATTTTGGTCTCTTGTCTGAATCCACATATCCTGTGAGGCTGCATACATCTGATGCCTCAAAACTGTTGTCTTGTGATTTGTTATTTCCTGAACTAATTTATTACAATCCCTATGCATGTATTTTTTTTAATGTGAAGGCATTTTATAATCTCTGATGTTAATTGATGTGTTTTCCTATCTCTGTACCTGGAAACAGGTTGATAAGTTATGAGAACCAAATGACATGAATACACATAACGGTTGGAAATTGAACAGTGGTAGTAAAAGTATTTGCAGTTGTTTTTATTTTGTTGCTTTGTATTAATGAGGAAATGAGATTAGGTTAAATATAAAATGGGTTGTAAGAACTGTGACCACTTCTGTAAAACTAATATTTTCCTCTAAGAAAAAGCATTTCCTCCTTGACTGTATTTTGAAACTGGGTCCTCTCATTTTCCAGGCAAATTGCTCATCAGTTGTTCAACTGGCAGTTCAGTATTAAGGCTGCCCCAAACTGAATGTAAACAAACACAGTTTTGATAACTGATTTAGAGTATATATTCTACTATCTATATTCTGCGCAAATTTAACAAAATTTCATTGTGGGCAAACATGATTTTTGTTATTATAAATCTAGTTTTACATGGATCTCTGAAGGATATTGGGCAAAAGAGGGTGCTACAACATACAAGTCCCAACCTTAGTATACTTCATCCGGTCTGAACTAAGGAGTGGTGTCATAGCTTTCGCGCAGCTATTGTGCATGCATATCTCGCACGCCGACTTTGTTCGCTCGCAATTATAGCTGCAACCCATAGCTGAAAGCTATGACGTCACTCCTTAGTTCAGGCCGGACGAAGTATAGGCCTATTTTGCAAGATTCCTGCAACAGATTTCTCTGATTTTTACAGGTGTGATACTTTATCAGTTGTCCAAATTGTGTTGCCACTGCTTAAAAGTGTTCTAAAAATATGAGACGATTTGCATGGGGTCAAACAGCTGTGTAATATATTTGTGAGATTGCACTCGTACCTAAACAAACTAGTCCCCGTGTTGTTCCTAATAAATGCCCCTGCTCTAATAAACGCCCCCTACAAATTTTGGATAAAACAATTCAAGAAAATGAGTTAAGCTTACCGAAATCACATGATTTAATGGCCAGGACTGTCGTAATCCATATCATAATCGCTGTTGTCATCAATGCTTTCTGCTTCACGGCACATCACTGAACACCCTTTTATAAACTGGGTAAGGTGATTTTTGCGGGGATTTTCTGACTTTCCATTTTGACTGTAATAAACGCCCCCACTTTTGAAAAATGCACCGCCCCCGGGGCGTTTATTAGGAACAATACGGTAGTCCATTTCTCTACCTCCATGCAGTGTTGTCATAACCTTGATGCAGCTGTTACACACACGTCAAGATATGCCGTCTTTGTGTGTGCGTGTAAAAACATTGTCGCTTTAAGCCAGCATGTGCGGTTTCCTGGTGCGACCATCAAATCTAATGCTGACGTCACTGTATGGAGGTAGGGAAATGGAGTATAATCCAGCTAATAACTTGTATCTTAAATAAGTTATCTTTGCAAATCTGTTTCCAGGTACATTGTATTTGGTTGTTTTCTGCAATGTGAAGTACTGTATACAATATCTTACTGTTTTTAAATTAAGAAAAACAATCTATATTTATGTATATTGAATAAATTGTTGCTGGGATTTGGTAGAGGTGGTGGGAATGGACAAAAACTTATGTTTTTTTTTACATTGTGCATTGAAATGTACATCAATGTTTTGGGGCAATATTTGAATTCAATTTTCAGTCATAGTAATAATAACCCACTTCATTTTATTTTTGTCATATCTCTTCTGAACATTCAATTGTGGTTGGGGTTACGTGTTATTTGCACTAGCATTAAAAAATAAAGTATAAAGACTAGATTTTCTCTGTCTGTTATTTGTGTTATTTGCATTCTTATCTCTTGTGAATTATTAAAAACAAATTATTGCTAGTAGACTGTAAGCCCACTAAGTTATTGCTAGATTTGTAATGTAGCCAGAAGCACAATGCCAGAAGGTTTCTGAAGGATTTGGAGCAAGGCCATTATTACAAGAGGTGCTGGCTCGGTCCACCAACTCCCAACTTCAAAAGAACTTGTTCTGGCCAGCCAAAATAAGTAGATTGCTCTTATGGCAGAATTGCTACGTAATCCAAGGTCCTTTATATTTTATATTGGCTGGATTTAATTCTCTCCAAACTATACATCAACGCAAGGTGCATTAACCAGCAGAGACAGCGCACATAGCAACGCGATACGTGATTGGTCAAAGCACGCACCTGATCACTGCGTAGCTGACACTGATTACACAGGGTGTCCATGCAAACTGTCCGAGAAATAAATCCAACTATAGTTTGTGAGACCCAGCAATTTTCAAGTTTGCCTTTTCAAGGTTTGATTAGTATACCCTTAAGGTTCAATTTTAATCAATACCTCATCAATACCAGACGGATGGCAGCCAAGGAATCCACAAATGTTGGTGTCATCCATTGATTGATAAGTAATGACATCTTGACAGAAAGTTATCAAAAATTAAGCCATATTTTCTCAAATACCCAATGTTGCAAATAGAAGTTGCTCAGATTTTGTTTAACCTCACTTGGCCATTAAAATAATTTCGATTTTCCTATTAAGCAATAATGGCGCATTTTTTGAAGAGTGCCACCCCAATTTTCAAAAGTTGTTTTTTGGCACAGTTACGTTGGTAATTGTCTAGGCAATATACCTGCGAACGAGAATGCTAAGAAATGCGTTTAAAATAAGTGATTTGTAATTAGAATTGGGTTCCAGATTGGACTTAACGCAGAGCTGGAAATGCTACGTTCATGTCCGTCCATGATGAATAGTTGCCACCTCGAGAAGAAACTTAACTTGACTGCTGGAAACCCAATAAAACAACTAATGGATGAGGTAGACAGTACATGGTGCTATTTCACCGGCATTTCACATTGGAAGGCCGTTTCCGCCGCCGTTCCGGAATTATTATCGGGATTCCCCGATAATAGTGTTTAATTACAAAATTCATTCGTTGTGACACAGACATTTTCGAGCTTAACATCACAGGGATAGTTACTAGCCCGTTACCAAGGCAAATTCAACGTTAAAATCTCAATTTTTGAAAAATTGGGGCGCTCTACAAAAAAATGTGGCTGATATTGCTTTAAGTAAGATACAGAAAAAGTCAATTAACAACAATTAAAAAGTGTCAGTTATAAACTTGGGAGCGAAAAGTGCAGGACATGTTGTCAATAAGGACGAGGACTATGAAATGGCAGTTGTGGTAGAACTTAGAATAAATATGTGCCTATGTCCTTTCATGTGGGGTCAAAGTGTAGAAGTTATTCTTTTGTTAATTACCAAAAAAAGACCAAAAACCCCTAAAAATGGCTCAAAAGGCCCGGGGGGGCCCAAAACAATGATTGCAGCAGAACAACAAAAAATGGGTTGTCTGTAAAAAGATCCACTTTGCCAAATTCACCCCCCCCTACTTTGGGAGGGGCAAAACAATTGCCCCTTCCTTAAAAAAAAATTCCAGGTTACAGGCCTGATCATTGGTGAACAAAAATCGTAACAAAAAAGCACAAAGTTGCAGCAGGATAGTACCACACACAAGCAAGAATTAAATCATTAACAATTCAAGCCTTACTTGAATATTAACTTACTGTATATCAAAATGCCACTTTTGTGTAACTGCAGAGACACACACACAGATTGCTTTTATAGTGTGTCTGGTGAAATTGAAACGGTTGACCCCAAATTGTTAAACATAAACATAATTACATTAAAACATTGATTTACAATACATGAAAAATATATGTGTAAAATAAAAGGATGAAAAACATAAATTTTTTTTTTTTTTTTAAGTGGCACAGTAGCTCGCCTGGTGGAGTCAGAAGCAAAAGTCGCTTGTCACCAGAGGGGGGACTCCACCAACCCACGACACACACAAATACATGAAAACATAAATAGTGCACAGCAAAAGTTTCACACCACGACCCCTCCAACTCTATTTTCTTTTAGTGCAAGCAACTGCACATGCCAGCACACACACACACGCTTACACACGCATTGGCACACACCACGCTGCACAAATGTGCACAAACATGCAACCAGACTCAGAAGTTTTGGATTCGGCAGTTTATAGGCCATAACATTTACAGCACAAAATTAAATCAATCTTTTTTCTGTACCAAATATACAATCAAAGTTATCACTGACATTCTAGATCAAATTTCTTGGTAATCAAATTGGTTTCACTTTGTCACAATCACAAAAAATCTGTAAACCACCAATGGCAGTATGGACGGATTGCATTCTTTAAGGGTATGTGCAGCTTTGGGGTGTTGATTACAATAGTATAAATTATACATGAAAAGTCCATAAGCCAGTCTGCCTCCATTGAAGCTAAGTGGACTGTTGGACCCGATCCTCAGCACAGCTCTATAATGGGCAGTTAGAAAATCATCTAGGAGCCGATGAAAAGAACAGGTCTAAATGTATGAATTGATATTTCCTCACCCCTTGAGATATGCAGAAGACACCCCGGGGACATGGATGGCACAGGCATTTTGATCTAACAGAACATTTGGAGAAACAATATCAGAAAATGTTGATGTTTTGTTATTTATTTCCTCACCTCCAACAGATGCAGATTGGCCTTGGCACCCTTAAAATTCACAATATTTACAATTATTATAACATCTGTGGTGCAATACCACAGTGCGAGTAGCACAGTAACGCCCAACACTGCACAATACGCAAAAATATCGGGCATTCGGTCATGCAACTCGTCAAGCAAATAAGCTGTTTTTATTAGTTTTGAAGCCATTTTAAAACTATTTTTGTCAAGTCAGCTTCTTCTTGCATAATAATAATAATAATATTGGATGGCTTTTTTTGGCTGATAACAGAAAATATCGCCCTCGCCAAGAAAATATCAGGCTCGTCTTCGACTCGCCCGATATTTGATCTAGGCTCGGGCGATATTTTCTGTTATCAACCTTAGCCATCCAATATTATATAAATATCATCTTTTAATTTTTATGTTTAATATAGTCACGGTTTGTTACCCAATGGTGCTTATGACAATTACTTCATTGTGAACAAAGACATACATTCGCATGATACTCGACATTCTAATGATCTCTATGTAAAGCCAATACTCTACTTGCCAGAAACACTATTCAATCACAAGGTGCCTTACTCTGGAACACACTAAACCCTTCCCTTAAAATATGTTCTTCTATATTCAAGTTCAAAACTGCACTGAAAGCTCATATTATAAATCATTATCATTAAATATTTCCCTTCTACTTTTCCCATTTTACATCAGCAGGCTTTTTACAAATCACTTTTTTCTCAACCGATTTGTCCATTTGTTTCTCCAATATGGCATTTTGTTCTATATGAATTATGTAATATGCTGTTAATGTAATCCTGTTTGTGTGTCTTTATTTGTGTAGGGGGAATGGGTGGGTTATGATAGTGATTGGGTTTCAGGGAGGGGTTTCACATTCTGGGATGGCTACCTATATATTTGTATTATGTTCTGATTCTGTTTTCTCTTGAAACCTTTTTTTTTTGGTTACCACAACTAATCACACTCTGCATTTATGTGGTATCCACATCTCCTTCACATCCGTATTTTTCTTTTGTAATAGATTTCGTACCTACTTACATGTATATGTTGATTTGGAGATGGAAATAAATTGATTGATTGATATCCCTGGGGCCTGAACAACAATTGAAAAAACAAGGAATTTCCCTTTAATTTGTAAATAAAGGAATGACTCTTTAATAGGTAAATGATGGAATGGTCTTTTAAATGGTAAATGAAGGAATGACCCTTTAATTGGTAAATGACAATATGGCCCTTTAATTGGTAAATGACGGATTAGCCCTTAAATTTGTAAATGATGGAATGGCCCTTTAAAATGTAAATGAAGGATTAGCCCTTTAATTTGTAAATGATGGAATGGCACTTTAAAATGTAAATGAAAGAAATGGCTCTTTAAAAGGTAAATAAAGGAATGACAATTTACCTGGTAAAAGAAGGAATAGCCCTAAATGAAGGAATGACCCTTTAATTGTTAAATGAAGGAATGACCCTTTAATTGGTATATTAAGGAATGGCCCTTTAATTGGTAAATGAAGGAATGACCCTTTAATTGGTAAATGAAGGAATGACCCTTTAAATGTTAAAGAAATGACCCTTTAATTGTTAAAAGAATGCCCTTTAATTGGTAAATGGAGTGACCCTTTAATTAATAAATTGAGCAATAGCCCTTTAATTGCTAAAAGAAGGAATAGCCCTAAATGAAGGAATGACCCTTTAATTGGTAAATGAATGATCCTTTAACTGGTAAATGAAGGAATTACCCTTTAATTGGTAAATGAAGGAATTACCCTTTAATTGGTAAATGAGGGAATTACCCTTTAATTGGTAAATAAAGGAATGACCCTTTAATTGGTAAATGAAGGAATTACCCCTTTATTGGTAAATGAAAGAATGACCCTTTAATTGGTAAGTGAAAGAACGGTCTTTCAATTGGTAAATGAAGGAATGATCCTTTAATTAAAAATCGAGCAACAAAAAAAAAAAAAAAAAAAAAAAGAATGCCCTTTAATTGGTAAATGAAGTGACCCTTTAATTAATAAATTGAGCAATAGCCCTTTAATTGCTAAAAGAAGGAATAGCCCTAAATGAAGGAATGACCCTTTAATTGGTAAATGAAGGAATGACCCTTTAATTGTTAAAGGAATGACCCTTTAATTGTTAAATAAAGAATGACCCATTAATTGGCAATTAAATAAATGACCATTGGTAAATAAAGGAATGGCCCTTTAATTGGTAAAGAAATGATCCTTTAACTGGTAAATGAAGGAATTACCCTTTAATTGGTAAATGAAGGAATTACCCTTTAATTGGTAAATGAGGGAATTACCCTTTAATTGGTAAATAAAGGAATGACCCTTTAATTGGTAAATGAAGGAATTACCCCTTTATTGGTAAATGAAAGAATGACCCTTTAATTGGTAAGTGAAAGAACGGTCTTTCAATTGGTAAATGAAGGAATGATCCTTTAATTAAAAATCGAGCAACAACCCTTTAATTAGTAAATAAAGGAATGACCCTTAATTGGTAAATGAAGGAATGGTCTCACTCCCCGTCACACCCAGGGAATGAATTACTTGGTTTGTTGAACGTGCTTGTGCCCTCCTACAATATACCTAAGTTAGGCTACTCTAGCTCATCTAGAAAAATGATATGGCCAAATGTTGACCTTTATATGTTTTCCTATCCCTGTCAGACCCAGGGGGAAACCCTGGGGAATTGAATTACATGGTTAGTGGGAGCTTTTCCTTATACAATATACATTAATATAAATTTAGCTACTAAATATGGACAAATGTTGACCTTTTTTGTAAAATGTTGACCCTTTTACCCCCTGGTTTATGTTTCCCCACCCCCTGTGAGCCCCGGGAGGACCCTTGGGAATCAGTTAGATGGTTAGTAGGGGTTTGTCCCCTCCCACATATATTTATACCTGCGTTTGGCTACTCAAACTCATCTAGAAAAAAGATAGGGTCCAATGATTACCTTTTTGTGCAATGTTGGTCTTTTTTTACATTTCCCTACCCCCTGTCCGACCCAGGGGAGGACGTTGGGGGAATGAATTACATGGTTAGTAGGGGCTTGTCCTCTCCTACAATATACACAATTTATCCAAAAAAACATGCTTAATGGTTTCAGGGGCACTTTGACAAAAAGCACGCAATGGTACTTTAAAAGAAGCTATACATTTAGCTTCATTTGCTATATCTAAGTTCATTAGTATTGGTTTAAAATTTAATTCAGTAAGAGTGATTGTCTTATTTCTTAAGTTTGCTATCTTCAGTAGATAGCATTTGCTTAGTGGAAGAAAACCCTACTCTGATCCAGCAACAGCTAAATGCTTAAAGTTCATTTATTTCTCCTTAAATTCGAACAGATATTTGAGAAAGCCTACAGAACTTGAAAAAAAGAGTTAAAAAATTATTCTGTAGATTCCTTCACCACTAAATAATCATTGTCCTACTCAACTGTACTCAAATCTGGTCAAGATTTTCCAAAGTGTTTTGAGGTAGACCTATATATATCAGGTTTATCTAAATGTGAAAATGGAGTTTGCACACTTGTGTTTTATTCGTAGGTTCTTAATATCCAGTCAAAAAAAGAGGTCTGAAGCATGTTTTTGGTTGTGAACATTACACTCCTAAAAAAAAGGTTGCCAACTTTAGGAAAAACTTTTGTCCCTTATGTAGCACCCTATGGTTCTATATAGAACCATAAAGATTTATATAGGCCTAGGAACCTTCCTTTGGTGTATGTGTGTGTGTGTATTTTGTTTTGAAAAACAGTTTTAACTCTTTTAGTTCTAAAAAAAATCCTCCCCAAGAAAACTTTCTTTCTGTTCTACAAAGAACTCCATGAAGATTCATTAGATTCTTTGTAGAACCAAAACGGGTTCTTTAGGCAAGAAAATTGTTCTTTGTAGAACCTTAAACTTTAGGAACCGTTAATTAAAACAACTTTAAATCCCTTCAACAGTTATTTGCTGAACAGAAAGATTTTTTACGGATTTTTTTTCAAAATACATGAGCACACACCAAAGGAAGGTTCCCAGGCCTATTTAAATCTTTAATGTTCTGTAGAACGTAGAGCGCTAGGTACGGGACAAAAAAAAGTTTACCTTTAAGATTGTAAAGGTACCGATCCTACATGCATGTAGGTGTTTAATGCTTTTACCAAAGCCCTTGTTTGGAGCACGGTTTATACACAGCAAAGGTTTTCAAAAGAATGTGAAAAAAAAAGAGGAACTCATGTGAAGATTTACTATTAAAGAATAAAAAATTAGATTTTTTGTTATTCCTGTCATCGATGAATATTGCCTGCCATCTCAAACATGGTCAAAAGTAGCAATTTGCTATTATGTAGCTGATCTGGTCACGGAAGGCGGCCGTTTTATGACTTAATTGAGAGAGAAGTATGGCCTACGCACAAATGTTCTGGACTATAACATGACACTTTGTGCAATCAAGAAAAGTTTTAAACGCCTTGTCAGAGCAGATGTGGATATTATCAAAATACACTTTCCTTTTATTCCTTTTCATTTAAGCTTTATTTTGAAAGATCAGAGAGGATGCAAGTATCTCTATAACTCTCTTGCAGCATTCAAGGAACCCAAATCGGGACAAAACTGGAAATTAAAATTAAACCTTTCTGTTTGATCCCTTTTAGATGTACGGTGGATGCAAAACTGAGATGGTTCCAATACAAAGTCCTCAATAGAGTTTGAACTACAAATCCGTTTATGTATAAAATAGGTAAAAGAATTTATAATAATATGTACTTAACAGAACGTAAAAGAGTGTAAGACTATTTCCTCTCAAATACAGAACTGTTTTGGTGTCCCGATTACTCTAAATAAATATCATGTTCTAGTTGGTGTTGATCTGTTGATCATGCTAACAAAATTCTACTGTATAGAACCAAATTTCAATGTCCCCTAGCTCTTTCATTTATTATTCTTCAAAGAAAAAATGAAAAGTAATACAAACTAGAAATATATATCCTATTGAAAAAAATCCTTATTTCATAGTAAATGGCAAGTTTGGAAGGTGCTTTTCAAGTGATTATTTTTTGATAAGGAATTTACCGGTAATTCGTGTTTTTTTCTTGGCTGCATACAATATTATATCCATTATAATCATTATACTATGGTTGAAATTGCTTAAAATATAAGTTGAAATATTATATTTGCATGAGAGTGAAGGCGTGTGAGAGAGCATGGAAGAAAGAGATAGAAGGAAGCACATCGACCCACTTGACTTTTGAACGATCTATCTGCCGCCCCATAATTGCAATTGTTATTCATATTCTCTCAAGTGGCCCTTCCGAGGATAATCCTAATCCAATATTCTCGCTCGAGAAAATTCGCAGTTAGTGGTTGTTTCTTTATTGCGTAAAGATTCAGGGTCATCGGGAATCAACGAATCAGCACGCGATGAATGCTGCGAAGTAAATACTCATAAATAACATATGGTGGCTTACATGGAAAACCGATCAACACGCCCGGGGGGGGTCTTGGATTTTGGTCGGGAACCCATGCTCGTTTTATTTGTTCATCATAGAATACAGCAAAAACAATATAATAAATAATTATGTACAGTGAAAAATTAATTGTTACAATATTAATCAAAAACATTTTGCGTACAAGTAAAGATGTTTATAATACATTATCAGTGGAAAATATATTTAAAATAGCACAGTAAGGATGTCATATTACTGCTCTACGGTTAGGTATATATTTTCACTGAAACTAGTAAAATTTCACCAAAGCTGGTCCAATTCCGGGGAGGGGGTCCAATTAGGGGCCGGGTATATTTTAACTGAAAATTGATCCCGTTAGGGGCCACTTTCAGAACCTCTGGAACGAGCATGGGTGCCCAACGAAAATCCAAGACGACCCTCCGGTCAAACGTTCAAATTTAGTTAAACTTTCATCCTTTATTTCTCACAGTAAAGCTGAACGCATAACGATGTATATTAACTTTTAGATAACGAAAACAACAACAAATACACACCGGAGACAGCCGGAACATGTTGTAATATGCAATATACTTTTACACTTTTACGTGTTCGGACATAGAGTTTTCAAAAAAATGCAACAGTAATGATTGCTCGCCGATCATCGATTGCGCCAGAGGGATTATGATCAAAGGGTCGCTGTTGAATCCCTTCATTTTGTGCTGGTGAATGGATAAGCAGATTAAAATTGGATTGTGGAAGTCGATGTGCTTCCTTCTATCTCTTTCTCCCATGGTGAGAGTGTCAAAGTTTTTTGCTTGTATATAAATACAAAACATCCATTTTATATTAATTAATTTTGTTGGGACAAACGTTTTTTCTAACGTAATGTGAAATACACTGGTGCTCATAGTTGGAATTTTTGTTTTCGAATGATTACATAATGAGTCCCTACTACCCAGGTGAAGCGAATCCATGCATAATTTTGAATTACGTAACAATGCCTTTGTTGGGAGCTATAAAAGGCAAGAAAATCCCCAGTACGACCACGATTGACTACCAAACGAGATGATCGCCGACTGCTTAATCTGTGCCGTAGAGCCCGGAAAATGCCAAGGAGCCGTCTTCGTCGTTTGTTGAGAAGACATTATGGAATCAACGTTTCCCGCCAGACTGTAATTAATAGAAGATTGCTTCGACATGGTTACCTACGAAGCCCCAGAGGGGACATAGTTAAAATATGTTCCCACAAATTGCAATCTGTTCCCAGAGATTGCAATCTGTTCCCACAGATTGCAATCTGTTCCCCACAAATTTTTTGCAGTTATTTGTTAAAGGCTGACACTGAAGTATCACTTGCCCGAATCGCGTGTTCTGTTATTATCTGTATATTATAGTGGGGTGGCTTAGGATCAATTATCAGGATTATGTTGAGCGCCATTTCTGGTATGGGGCTTCCTGACTGTATATCAATTGATTTTAGCCAAGGAGCCCGCTCAAAATATGTACGTTACCATGGTAACGGGAACAGATCCAATATGGCCGCCGTTCATGATAAAATATTGATTTTCTTGAGTTCATTTGGTTAAAAGAAAGCCAAATTGTATCAAAATATTATATAAATACCAAATCTTATCCTCAACAGGTTCCATCACCATCCTCAAGTCAAACTAAATAATCCAAAATGGCCACAATTCATGTGAAAAATGGCAAATTCCTTGTTTTTAGAAGTCATGTGACGGCTAAAATTGCATTATAACAGCTTTATTAGGGTAAAATGGTCAAAAAAGAGTGGTGAAATTGATTCTGTGATTTAGATAGACAACCTTTTTTTGAAAACCTTGTTAACGGCATTGAAATCAGGGTGTCTGCAATTTAACCGAGGGTGGATAAACACGAGGGGCGGGTGAGCTTTTTTAATGGCTTCTAAAATCGTACTATAATAGTAGGAACAGATTGCAAACTGTGCGAACAGATTACAATCTGTGGGGACAGATTGCAATCTGTGGGAACAGATTGCATAATCTGTGGGAACAGATTGGAAACTGTGGGAACAGATTGGAAACTGTGTGAACAGATTGCATAATCTGTGGGAACAGATTGCAAATTGTGGAAACAGATTGCAAACTGTGGGAACAGATTATCTAAAACAGATATTTTAACTATGTCCCATCTGGGGCTTCGTAGTTACCGAGCAAGACGAATGACCAAAGGTCCTAACCTAACCGTTCACCATGCATCACAGAGTTGCTCGACTTCGCTGGGCTAGGGAGCACAGAAGATTGCAGCTCGGACACTGACGGAACACTGTCATTATGGACGAGAGCCGCTACATCCTTGACCATCAAGATGGAAGACAAAAGGTTCGTCGATTACGTGGTACCTCCGAGAGGACTGTATTCGGGAATCGACTCAGTGATGGTATGGGCCGGTATTCATTATGGGGAAAAACATCACTGGTGGTGCCAGATGGAAATATAAACGCCGCCGTGTACTTGGACATTCTGGAAAACGACAACGCCGCGCCGCACAGGACCGTTGTAGTGAGACAATTTCTTGAGGTAGAGCAGATACCATGACCTGCTTGCTTCCCTGATTTGAACCCTATCGAGCATGCCTGGATGCCTTAGGCCGAGTTATCAATGACCGGGACAATCTTCCTCAACAGGAATTAGCTCAGGCTCTGATCGATGAGTGGGACGCTCCGCCCATTGACATCATAAACCATAAACAACCTTGTGGACAGTATGCCGCGACGTCTTGACGCACTGATTCATGCCAGGGGTGGCCATACTCGATATCAGTGACTGATTGACATTTAAAACAGTACTATTGAACATTTCGATGCATGAAATCACCCAAAAATGTGTTATCTGTAAAACTTACTGATTTGAAAAATTGTAACAAAATCTTTAAATCTGCTGTTCAAATAATCCCTTTTCCTTTCAGGCTAAGGACACAGTTCGTGAAGGGTTAATTGTGGACTAAGTTCATGGTGATATATTCGGAAGAGACTGACCATTCAAGTAGTGTGACGATATACACCCTAGATATCATAAATAATTGACACTGTAAGAATCATTCCATAAAAAGTGGTAAAAAATATTTTATTCCAACTTTATGAGTAACAGTGTACTTTACATTGTAACTTGTTGTATATTTTTGCTTTTTATATCACTTTGTTTACCACGGACCTACTGAACTCTGGTTGATGTAGGTTTTGTATTTTTAACCGTGTATAAATAAAGCTCACAACAACAATATACCCAGAGGCTATAGGGCGGAATATATACCAGGCCTTTCCAAGGAATGTGCTAAAGAATATCAAGAGTTTATTACCATGTTTGAATTGAACCTGGTGAGCATCTTCCACCTGGAGCTGACTCCTCATGGGCTGAATGGCGATGCCTCAACAGATTGAGAACCAGAACTGGCCGATCTACGGTTTCCTTGCAGACGTGGAGCTACCTGGAAGCAGATCAGTACACTACAATGGAACATCTCTTGGTCTGCCCACTGTGTGGAGCAATGTACAGACAAGGACCTTGCGGAATTCAGTGAAGCAGCCAGACGTTGTACCAATCTCTGGCTGGATTATATTTGAAAACCATTGCGTTTGGACACGATAAGAAGAAGAACCATGTTTGAAGCTGATCCTTTTCAGCTAAAACAAATGCTGTAGGTGAGGTGGTGTCGGACAGGATCTCCCAGGAAAAGGTCAAAACCTGGCATAGCTTATACCGATATGACCCATTATGTACAGCAAGGAAGCATGGTCTACCATCCGAAAGCTTCGAGGGGATCCAACAGAACCTCCACAGCAGTAAGATATTACACCTAAGCTGCCCACCAACTGCTCTTAAATGGCAAGTGCAGCAAGAATCCCAAGATCAAACTGAACCGTAAGAGATATAGTGGCGACCCTGGTTTCACTCGCCACTTTTGACGAAACCGGTATTGCTAAACTTCTACCAGGAAAAGCAGTCGGCCTTGACAACATATCAACTGAGCAGGGTTGGCCGGTATTTCCCAGGGCGGGAAATACCAGGCGGTAAATACCCCCAGTATTTACCGGTAAATATCACCAAACATATTTTTGCCAAAACGGGAAATACCGAGAAATACTCAAAAAGTTACATTTTCAAAACTTAACTTTCTTTAAAATTTCATGAAAATTAACTAACAACCACAGATAAGAACTTTCGTGCAATAAATGACCGGAAGATTGCTGGTGTTTTCATTTTATCACGAACTTGGGTTAGCTATTGGACCCAAGTCATTTGATATGTAGATTCTTATCGTATCCAAACACAGCGGTTCTCACATATGATCCAGCAAGAGTTGTGTACAGTGTTTGGCTGCTTCACTGAATTTTGCAAGGTCCTTGTCTGTGCATTGTTGATTCGGCAGACCAAGAGATGTTCCATTGTCTGTGGTGCTGTTCCACAATCACAGCTAGTGTCCTGATCTGCTTCCATATATATATCTGTGAGGTAGCCCCACTTCTTCAAGGAAATCTTAGATCACCGGTTCTGGTTCTCAATCTGTTGAGACATCGCCATTCAGCCCAGGAGAAGTCAGCTCCAGGTGGAAGTAGCTCACTAGGTTCAATACCAATAGATGTTACTTGGGTGATAGCAAGTCTTTCTTTCCACAAGGTGACTCTCTTAAACTCCTAAGAGACTGTTTCAAGGGGTTGGACTTTGCTTAAGAAACTCTCTCTGAATTTAAGGCGGTTAGCAACTGGCCTCTCTCTGTCTGGACATAGGGTGCTTCACATTAGATACTTGGCAGCTACGCTTGGCTTGGCATGCTTGCTACACTACGACGAATGTCTGGTGGATTAATTGCTGCTGGGATGCATAAGTTGTCCGTTGGTGTTGGGCGAAGACATCCTGTGATAAGCCGGCAGGAGGCATTTAACGCTGGATCAAGCTTATTGGCATGGGTTGATCTTTCCTATACAGGGCAAGCATACTCTGCACATGAGCAGCAAAGAGCAAGTGCATTCGATCTTAGGGTATATGGGCGACTGCTCCATCTTGTGCCAGTGAGTTGTTCAAGATGTTATTGCGTGAACATACTTTACTCTTCGTCTTGATGTGGGTCTTATAAGAGAGAATGCGGTCCAAGGTAACTGCTAGGTAGACATGATTATCACAGTGCTCCAGGGGTGTTCCAGACCAGGTTACTTTAAACTGACGTTTGGCTTCATGGTTGGAGATGGAAAGCACACACATGTGTCTTGGATGGATTTGCACGTAGGTGGTTTTCCTCATAATCAAGAATGAGTTCATCCAAAGCGTTGGAGAGTCTCTCCTCGACAACTGTGAAGTCTGCATCTTGTGCGCTAATTCCAAGATCGTCTGCATAGATAAAACGACGGGTTCCTGCACTCCTAAGTTAATCGTTGGTATAGATGTTGAACATGAGAGTGCGAGCACGCTCCCTTGGGATAGTCCATTCTTGAGCCTACGCCATCGGCTCTTCTGCGCTCCTAGCTGAACAAAGAACATCCTGTTTGAAAGCAATCCTTGGAAATCTGTCAAGCGGATGTACTTAATGAGTTCGAGAATCTTATGGAGTAAGCACTTGTGATTAACAGTGTCATACACTATTGATAGGTCAACAAGCACGACTCCAGTTACCAAACCCTTCTCGAAACCATCCTCGATGAGTTAGGTTGAATACTTGACTTGTTGTTGATTTGCCTTGCCGGAAACCTGCTTATTCTGGTATGAGGTGTTCGCGTCTATCACAGGTGCGGTGCGGTTGAGCAGGAGATGGTCAAAGAGCTTGTAGGTATGGCTGAGGAGTGATATTGGTCTATAGCTCTTTCGATTATATGGATCTTTCACAGGCTTTAGGAGTGCCATAACATGTGCTTTCCTTCAGATGTTTGGGAACCTGTGGAAAACAAGGCACTCCTTTGCTACTGGGCAGAAGTTTTTCTGTTGCTTAGTTGAGATGTTGTCAAGGCCTGTTGCTTTTCCTGGTTGAAGTTTACAGCAATACCAGTTTCCAGTTTGTCCATGTTGAAGGGGCGAGTGAAACCAGGGTCGCCCCTGTACCTCTTTCGGTCTAGTTTGATCTCCTTGGGCTTCTTGCTGCATTTGCCATTTAGAAGCAGTTGGTGAGCAAGTGGGCTGGGTGTAACATTCGGCTGCTGTGGAGGTTCTGTTGGATCCCCTTGAAGCTTTCGGATGGTAGATCATGCTTTCTTGCTGTTATGGGTCATATCGATGGATTAAATTAAGGTGTGCCAGGTTTTGATCTTTTCCTGGAAGATCCTCTCCGACACTTCCTCTTCTTTAGCATTTTGTTCTGAAAAAGGATCAGCTTTTTCATCATGGTATCATGATATGGTATACTCTTGATATTCTTTAGCACATTCCTTGGAAAGGCCTGATATATTCTGTCCTACAGAGTCTGGGTATGAATCTCCGGGCAGTTTTATTCACTAGTTGGGCAAATTGGCATAGTTATGGCGTTTTGGAGCAATCGTCTTCACGTTCTGATCCAGGTCATCAGTAAATCCTTGCCAGTCTGCTTTCTTTCCTATAGTTAAAGCGCCGCTTAACCACTTTGTTTGGTCTTACGGAAGCGTTGACCTGGATACCGATCGGTCGATGTTGAGTTAGTGGGACAGGATCCAGAACAAACAGGTTAGAGACGTGTTTACTAACAATAGCTAGATTAGGGTTGTAACCTCTCTTCCAACGGGCACTATAAAATGATGGCGACAGATTAGGGTCGTGAAGGAGACGTATGTGTTGACTGTCTAGCCATTCTACGACAGCTTGTCCGTCTTTGTTGGTTTCATTGTAGCCCCATTGGGTACTATGGCTGTTGAAGTCGCCAATGAAGAAATGGGGTTTGGTGGAGTTCTCGAGATTGAATTGAGGGTGCTTAAAATCTACTAATGGAGGTTTGTAGACTGATGTAACTATAACAGAGCCGAGCTCAATGGTGAGGACTTCGATGGTATTGTCAGCAGACATTGAGGTTCCTTCTACAACGGTGGCTGTTTTCACATATATAACATGTATATACTGTTGGTGTGGTCTCTCTCCATGGTAACGACCATTCCTGGGATGGTTGGGTGATGACTATCAGTTCCTCTGTGGGTTTCCTGCAGACGTAAGACATCGAATTGGAGATTGTTACACATCACAATATATCACACATTCAATGAAGCTTAGTCAGGCAGACCTTAAGACCAGGCAACGCGCTTGCCTTTAATCAAAACACACCTACCAGAAACAAGCGGTTTGGCCAGGAAAATCGACAACAAGACACATACGCGATTTAGGGGGGGGCGCCCCGGCGCGGCCCCCCCCCCCTATTTGCAAACCAATGGCGCCGGGCGCATTGTTAGATGTAGAAAAGTGCCATTTGCCGCACAGGGCGCCGGGCGCCTGTTGTATCCTAGGAAAATACTTTTGTGGGGCCTGGCGACACAATTTTGTAACAATTTTCCTGCTCGCTCCGTCGCGGGTAGACCAACGATTTTTTTGGCAGCGGTTTGCAATTCTGAAGCCCGTGGGGGATTTCTTTGTTGTGAGGTTTGTGTTCTTTATCACAATTGAGGCGCTGCCCCCCCCCCCCCCCCCCCCGACTCTCAGAATTCAAAACTGAGTTGAAAAAAAAAAGGGTCTACCCGGCGAGCGAAGCGAGCCGAAAATTTTTTAAAGCGAAATAGTGACGGGCGCCCCCCCCCCCCCCTATGAGACTTCCTGGATCGCCCCTGAGCCAAGTCCTTCACCAATAAACAGACTGGTTTTGAGAAGGGTCGTCGGTTCGTCGATATATCAGCAGCTTATGACACTGTTATAATCACAGCCCAAACAAACACAAAAAGTTTTGTGAATGTTCTAAAAATGTTTCGAAAAATGTTATGAAATGTGGTTACTAAGGTTTAAAAAACATTCAAAATGATGGTTGGACTTGGGTAGGAAAACATTTTTGCAAAACATTCTCTTCAGATGTTACCAAGAGATTTTAAAAACATTTTTATCAAACATGCATGTAATTACTTAAATAAAGTAATTATGTGAGAACAAAAACATTCTTGTGTTACTCAGTATCGGTAGTAATGTCATAATGTTTACACAGTACATACTGAGGGAACATAATTCTATCATTACTTGTCGGGAATCGAACCTGTCCTTTTGAGTCAGATTCCACTGCAGTATCCACTAAGCCACGGCGAATTACCTACCTTTCGTACTGTTATTTTAATATATAAAAGCATTCCGTTTGGTATTTTTGCTAAAAGCAAACCTGCAAATATATTTGGTGTATAACCAAGATGTATTATTTTTTTTTTGTTGCTGTTTTTTTTAGTAGTTTAGTGGGCCTGCGAGTTAGAATGCATATATATACCGTGCATAATGATATTTATCCAAAATGTTACTCCTAATCATCATAAAAATGTTGCCTAAAAATCTAAAAATGTTTGCCTAACATCAAAAAATGTTTGCCTAAATCTTAAAATGTTCTGCCGTAACATCATTAAAAATGTGTTTGACCAACATAAAAAAATGTTGCCTAGATATCATAAAAACGTTGCCTAACATCATAAAAAATTTTTCCTAAACTTCATAAAATATGTTTGCCGCTAACATCATAAAAAAGTTGCCTATATCATAAAAAGTTGCCTAACTCAGAAAAAATGTTTCCGAACTTTTTCAACTCTGAAGTTTATAACATTTGCAAAATGTTTGGAAAACATTTGGAAAACAATTATCATCAAAAGTTATTATTTAAAACATGTTCATATCCATTACAATGGACGTTTCAAGTTTTTAATTTAAAACAATATCAATATCATATTTGATCACATTTACAAAAAGTGTTTAAAAACATCAAGATACAAAAACACAACATTTGGGACATTTTAAAACGTTTTGAAAACATAGGAAAAATTTCGCAGAAAATTCATTTCAGCAAAGATCTCTAAAACCATTACTTGTATCTAAGGACTAAAATGTTCTGATACTATCTCAGATAACAAAAGCGACGATATCATTGTAGTAATGTGAGACTGGGGTTAATGTTTGATAAACGTTACACATCATGGCAAGGCGGTGTTCGAAACTCATTTTAAGCAACACATTTTTAAAAACATCGTAACCCATTGTAATAAACGTTTAGATAATGTTACAAAACCTACCAACCAATGTTCTGTAATAAATAGTAATCCAACCTTTGAAAACTGTTTTTATGAAAATGTTATGTGTTTGACTGGGGGATGCTTTACTCCTAGGATTCAGGAACTCAAAAGGGACATCGCTTGATGAGCTCATCAAAGGATTATACTTGCAAACAAGACGTTCTTTGTTCAGCTGGGACACGTAGAGCCGATAGCGTATACATAGCCTCCAAGAACGGACTACCACAAGGGAGCGTGCTCGCACCTCTCTGTCCAAAAATGATACCACGTCCAAGCCGGAGTGCAGGAACCTGTGTTTAATTCTATGCAGATATGGATCTTGGAATAGCGCACAAGATGCAGACTTCACACTTGTCGAAGAGAGACTCTCCAAGCTATTATAGGGAAAACCACTCGTGAAATCCACCCAAAGACAAGGTGTGCTTTCATTCTATGGCCAACCTGGTCTGTGGAACACCTTGGAGCTTGTGACCGACCCGTCTACCTAGGAGCTTGGACCGCACTGTCTTTTATAAGACCCACATCAAGAAGACGAAGAGTAAAGTATGTTCACAGAATAACTTCTGATGAACTCCTGGAACAGGGCGGGGTGCACGCGCACATACCCTAAGATCGAGAGCACTTGCTCTGTGCCGGCCTGTTGCTTACTCATATGCATGGAGTGGTCGCGCAGAGTAAGTAAGTAGACACACATCCTTCGACGGATATGGAAGGAGCAAAGACCACCAACTACCTCTTATTGTCACTTTCATCGACTTCAAACAAACCAACCTTTGATTCCTCATAGGACCGTCACGTTCTCCATATGACGAGTCACTCTGCCATTCCTAACAGCATGGTCAATGCCCATCAAGCCCTATACAGCAATTCACGAAGTGCAGTGGTGGTGAACGGAAACCTTTAAGAGTCTTTTGATGATGAAACCACAGCCTCAGGGAGATATATTGCGCCCTTTGTGTTCATCATAGTTGTGGATTGTCTCTTAACGAAAGCCACTACTGGGGTGAACTCTGGAATTTGTTAGCAACATTTTTGTTGATGGGACATTTCCCTTTAGAGTCTCCCCTTCTCACGGGTCCAAACTCAGTGGAGCAGAGAGCCTCAGAAGAAAGATAGTGGTGTCATAATCAGTGCACCCCATGACGATAATTGTGTTCTTCACCCTACACTCCCAAGTCTACGACGTCAATCAATCATTGCGATCAATTCGATATGCAAGTTTATTAAAAGGCGCAAAGGCACTGGCTTGCGATTATTTTGGGAAATTGGAGCAGTTATAGAGAAAACCCTTCCTACCTATAACCACCAAAGTGAGACTGTCCAAAGCAACATGTGTCGCAGTTTATCGGCTGCGAGCTTGGGCACTAACAAAGATATGGAAAGCAAATTAAATGCATTCGCCCCGCTTGTTATCGCATAATGCTGAACCACGAATCCAACTGTCACCATTTACACCATGACCAGCACAAAGCCCCTACGGAGTGTGTTTGTAAGAACTGGAACAGTGAAGTCCTTCCCTCCACATTCCGTGCTGGGGCCCATGTGGGTTTTGTGTGGGTTAAAGCTGAGGCTTTCAAGTGGGCTATGGGTTTATGTGGATATTACTAATGGGGCCCATGTGGGTTGTAAATGGGTACCCCATGAGGGGTTTATGCCTCATGGGGCCATGTGGGTTTTGTATGGCGCATGGTGGACATGGTATCATGTGGGTATCCTGAGGGCCCATTGTAGGCAACCCGTTATGGGGGTTTATTGGGCTTACTTGTTTTGGTCCCATGTGGGATTAATCTGGCCTACCCATCATTGGTTTACCCAAGTTAATGGTCAGTGGGGCCCACTTGGGTTTTCACGTGGGTTAATGGCTTACGGGGCATGGAATTACATGGGCTTCTAATGGGGCAGTTGTAGTTAGCAATGGGTAACTGACAGGCTTCTTTACTTGGGCTTTAATTGGGTTTCCCAAATGGGGCCATTGTAGGTTTTCAATGGGGCAATGATGAGTTCTGTTAATTGGCGTTAAGTGGGTTTCCTAAATGGGGCCATTGTAGGTTTCAATTGGCCGGCTGAGTAACTGAGTAATTTTACTCATAGCAAGGATGATGGCATTCCAGGGCTGGCCATTTGAGGCCCAGTTGTGGGAAAACTGTTTTACTTTCCATCTTTTGTATCCAATAATAATACTTTATTTAATAGGTCAACTAAACTCATCCCTGTAGATATGAAGGCCATAACTACAGTTTAATCATTTTAATCAACCAACCTTTTAAATAATCTAATTTGGATGCCATTTGTCAGTAAGTACAAGTGGTCGACTGGATAGTAGAGCAATCAGACTTAAGATCATGAGGTTCCCGGTTGGAATCCAACCAAGGTAAGTAATACATATTTGTAACCAGTTAGTATGAGATGCACGTGATGCTGAATGATAGTTTGGAATTCAAGACCCAATATCCAACGTACTTAGAAAATCTTTTTTCTTAATTAAAGCATTATAATTAGCCGTTAACATGTTCAGCTTGCCACTTAGACCCATCGTGATTCCCGACGACAAAAAAACCAAGTGGGCCCCAGGTGGAACCAATGGGGCCCGGAAGTAGCCACAATGACCCACGTGGGGGGGCCCAGTCACATTGTTGGAGGGGTGGGCATGATAAACTCTGCATGCCAGTTGATGAACCAGCTAAACTTATGCTCTTTATACTCACATATGGTAAAAAGAGACCAGGGTTGCCTACGACGAATTGTTCTCATGTGCGTCAACTGTTTGAGCATAGTGAAAGTAGTATGCGGCAGCCTGACCAAATTACAACCTAAGTCCAGGACCTCAGCAAATATGAAGAAGGTTGTGTCACCCTACTCCGCAGTAAGATGATTATTAAAAAACGCTAGTATATGATCGATTATATACGAGTCGCTCAAGGAAGAGCAAGGCAGAACAGACAAGAAGTATTAACAGACACAGGCTGTAGTTTCCAAAAGCTTCAGGTTCTCTCTTTTATAAATTGGTACAACTTCAACTATTGAGAAAACGGAAGAGTACCACTAGCAGACAATTGAAAATTAATGATAAAGGATATGCTATTTCTCGGGCAATTTTATTTGGTAACGTCAGAGTTTATCTTATCATGGCCCGCACTCTTTCTACATCCAAATTTAGCGATATTTGATAAGGTCATTTCATTTGTGGGATCAAAAGCAGGTTGTAATATATTCATTGGTTAAAACGAAAGTATTTTTGCCAGCATGGGTGACCACTGAAAGCACTGATGGTCTATGGTTGGCAAAAAGTGAGTTATTAATTCGGTTAGCAATTTGTTTTGGAATATAGATTTTGTCTCGAAATATACTTGGACGAAGAATTGAATTCAACACTTCCATTGTCATTTTCATGTTTCCCCGATCTAAAAAACAACAAATAATTTCATGTCAAAATGGATTGATTTAGTCCCCTAAATTCTATATATTTTCTATTTGCTTCATCCAGTTTGCTAAGAAAATTTTGTACAATTTATTACTTTATAATTTACAACTTTAATAAAATAGTGATATCCTAGGTGATATTGGCTATTTGGGACGAAGGTGTCTTCTTTTGTCTTTATGGGGATGTTAGCTATATATTTTTCAATTGTTATTAAAAAGAATTACGATTGTTTATTTCCACCAATAGTTACAAAATGCCATCCCATCCCATACAGTTAACATAACCCAATTCTGATTTTAACAAGTTGTATTTTCAAAACATATTGTCATGTAAACTGCGCCACAAAAACCCAAATGTCCAGGGCCTCCATGGTACACTTGCACATGAAAGAGCTTATGATAATTCATAACACATGATACAGCGAATGATTACTATAAAATTATGGCGCCCAGAGCGTTCATAATTTACAGTCACAAAACACAGCTTGACCTGTGCAGCGTGGCCGACGCTTTATCTATCATTCATTCACCTTGTACGCCCTAGGTAGTGATTTTAGTAAGGTAGAATTGTTGAAAGCGTTCAGAAGTGGCTGATACCCTACTGAATATGCGGCTATAGGGATGAAATGAGGCTGTATTGATTGTAATAACCAGTTGTGGTGGCCGACAATTGCTAGCGCTACTTTTTGTGACAAACGATCTCCCGAGTTCCGATCTCACTGGCCTCTGCAGAGTTTCTTCCAAGCTGTGGATCATAACTATGTAAGCCTTGTGTGATTTTTTTTTTGTGAAATCTCTTAAAGGTTGCCCTTGCTGCTGCTGCTGCTGACGCTGTAAAGAATGAGTCCGAGAAGTGGCAACTGTGAGTGCATTTTCAAAAAGTTAAATTAGACTTATTCATATCGAAGTCGAAAAAGCGGGTCGAACGAAACGGGTGGCTCTGCCCAAAATCAATACAAATGTCAATATTGATTTGCATGGTGTTTCAACCAAGAGAAGAAACATCCAACTTAGCGCTTTTTCTCGTTTTCTTCACCATTCACAGGCATTTTTCAAAGCAATGCTCGTATAAGTTGTTAATCCTGATGTGTCTTTGTTTGTTTGTTTTGTTTAGTGTGTATTCTTAAACAATGAATTCAGGTTTTTCCATTAAGAATAATCAGTGCGTCAAGAAAGGCGCGGTTGAGGACACGGTATTGGATTCATTTTAATACTGATCTTTATTGCAATACTGTATCTGAACCCCATCTTCATACACTAGAAGTAAACACCGACAACCTTGTCTATTGCTTTGGGATATATCATATACCTCCCAATGTGCTATAGGTGTGTCAATCCGTCAAATTTAGGGTGCATTAGAGGTGATTTTTAATTTGTTTTTTTAAATGGTGACTGTTTTAGGGACACATCATTAGAAATCAATGGGCGTTTTTTTAAAAGAAAAACTTCGCTTACTAGGAAAAAAAATTTTTTTTGGCCTCACTGATAAGTACGGGGGAGGGCACGCTCCCTCCCCACTCACCTATGAACAAATGCTACTTAAAATTGAAAATAAAAAAAATTTGGGATTACACAAACTTCCCCCTTGAAATCTAATGGCGCGTCCCCGAGATTTAATACTGGATGTTTTATTTTGAAAAAAGGAACATGACAGGCGATCCCAAAACTGTAACACTCGATACAGGGCAATTTTGGGGTAAAAGAAAAGTACACTGGGTCTTTGTTTTGGGTACTCCTTTGGGAAGCCATAAAATAAGCTTTTCTTGACATTGCTTTCATTCGAGTGTCCGATGTGTAGAACAAAGATATGATTCATCAAATATGATAAGGGCAATTCAATTTGGTCCGATTTCTGCCGCTAAGCATTTGAAATGCATGCCCAACATGAATACCCGAACTACAGAGAACAACCTATTTCCAACCAAAGGGAAAGCAATGGATCTTGCCGGTTTTTAGTTTGTTGAATGAAATACTTCAAAATTCCTGTCACCGTGTTTACCAATCGCTCATCGTTGAATCTAGCAAAACGGCTCTTCTAACAAAGATATGTTTGCTGAGTTTTGCTATTCTGGTCCATTATGGGTCTGTTTGGGTCGCTACTGGCATACTGGCCTATTTATTTCAAATTCTGCCCTGCTTTCCACTAGCCATGTAGGCCCTATTTCAGAGGTTCGCTTTCTTTTTTGTTTTCTTTGCGTATTTTTATAACTTGTGTGTTCTGTCTCTAAATAATCATAGGGTTTTCCTTGAAATTTCATGTGGCAGCTTCCGATTGTTTGTTTGGATTGGTTAGGTTTGGTTTGCATTCTTTGTAATTTTTGATTGATTCGGTAAGGCTATACGTGGATCTGATGAAGTGAACTCACGGGGTATAATTTGAAAAACGCACACCAAGTATTGCTGATGATAAGACAATGTTCACCTTTATTTACCAATATTGGAGTTTAAAAGGGATTGGACTGCCTTCGGTAGGTTCATAGACAATCAATAAGCTGTCAGATTTGAGTATGTTAAAAGTCATTTTTCCCTCAGTCTAAATTGTAACCAATGCAAATCGGCCCAATCCGATTTTTGCCCCCTCCTTTTGACGAGGCATATCTTCTGTTCTCCATATCGGTTTTGAATGAAATAAACGGCAAATAGAAAGCTTATTTTTATTGGCTTCAACGGAGTAACCAAACAAAAGACGCCTGCGTACTTTTCTTGTGACCCAAATGCCTTGTCCCGAGTCTTAACATTTTTTTGGGACAGCTGTAATATATTGGTTGGGAGGAGTGACACTCTTGTTTTTGTTCTCTCTCCCTTTCACAATCTGTTTCACTTCAGGACTTGTACATTGAAATAGCTATCACCGAAAACAGAATATACTCAAAAGGTTATTGAGGTATTGTTACTAAGTGAATGCGCATTGCTTTAGGTCAATAGTTTAGAGATACAAGAACACCTCACGGATAAACAATTGATTCAAAAGCTGCTTGCAATATGGAAAATGAGATTTTACCAACTTGGTGTGAGAAGGACAGAAACCCTCATGCCAAGGAACAAATACAAACTGAAGAGCAAAAGTACGATAGCCAACGATTATTTACCTTTGTTAATCTCTAGGCATGTGTAGTCTTTCGGAAATACGGGAAAGCAGTGCACTGGGCCAATAACTCTAAGAAAAAAGGGGCGAAAGAGGTTCCAAACTTACTATAAATTTTTCTCTCAAATCAAAACCGATATAGAACCTACTGTTTTGACAGTTTCCAACAGTAGGCGATGCATTCTCAGTCAACGGAAGGAGGTTCTAACTTGTCTTCTGTGGAACACCTTAAGGTTCTTCAATGAATCAAAACGAGTTTTAAACTGTTTGTATACAGCACCTTCATGGTTCTGTTTACCATTTCATGGTTCTCTTATGAACCGTTTAGGGGTTCTCAGATTTTTAAAACTTTTTAGTATTCATAAGATGACAAGTTGGAAGTCACTTTTGACCGTGAATGGTAGTAATGGCTTAGCAATCATCTATTGAGACTCGTTATGATCTTTTAAAGGTCTGTCCACGCTTAGAAAAATATAATTCCCTCAATACACCCCCTGTACATACCCCTAAAGTTTTAGCACTAAAAGGGTTAAACATTAATTAGTCTTGTTGTTTTCACCAGAGTAGCCAGCAATACACAGTGAGTACGGTTTTAGCTCTGTTTAAAACCATTCCAGGCTCACTAACCCGCACGTTATTGTGTGCTTATTATTGCTGAATAAAAGCTATGATTTATTGACAAAAACTCAGTTTAAACTCAGCTTGAATGAACTGTAATTTTTATTATTTCGCTTTACTATAAAAATCATATAAACTACAGCTGTTTGTATTCCTTATCTATTTAATCAGAGATTACTTGATGAATGATTGTGTGCTACTAGTATATTGCATTGTATAAATAGAGGCCTAAGTAGTAATCTGAGAGTATTTAAACAAGGTCACGGCCAATGCAGTGTGATTCAATTTCTTTCAGTTTGTAAAAGAGTCCTAATGTTTACCTAGATTATGATCAGACGCGGCATTCTAGATGACCGGTGTAGAAGTAATAGATCCGCGTACTAGAGTCCGGAACAATGGTGAACAATAGCCAATCGATTCAGGTGACTCTTTACGCACATTAGTTTCAGGATCACGCTTTATTTCCGTTATCGTCTTGGAGCACCCGGACTGTAGTTCCCGCCCGGACTCAATATCTGCTTTTCACACCGTTATCAGTTTGCTGTACAATTTTAGTTGTATTATCAGAGAAGGTCTCTGGTATTATGTGCAATCCGTGGCAAAACTTAGAAAAAAGGCCCATTCATGTTGAATCACGCTTGCAATGATTACTCTAAAAAATAAAGCTAATTTTTTTTAAAATTAATCGAACATCTTCCGTTACAAAATATGTGTCAGGCCCAGCCTGGAAGTTACTTGTTTACGTCCATCAATGAACTTTGACCCTCGGTTTTTAATTATTAGAGAAGGTAGAGCGTGTTCGGGAACAAAATCGTGAAAGAAAAGTTTGTATTACGAACGTACCCAAAAGGATTTTTTAAATTTCAAAAACATATGAATGGAATTCTACCTACAAATCTATGAATTTGACCCTCTTCCCCTCAAAGTTGCAAAATGATCTGTCCAACGTCGGGTACCTGTTAAACAAATGACGTATGAGGTGGGTTTTGGTATATACATACGAATGGTAGGAAGCGACTATCAAGCAGAGATACCCACTGCGATCAATAGTGGAGCGACCAGAAGACCTTGTGTAATATTCTCTTAAAAGGACACATTAATACAAATAATGTATGATTTGTTTTCTTTGAAGTTTTGTGAAGCGACATATTTTGCCCAGGAATAAAATCCTTGAATAAAATAGACCGGTATTTATACATTACAGCATGTTCATGATATCGATCAATGGTCTTCGACTTTCAAAGAGCGAACGCAACGTTTTGGTTATTCTCATGATTTCTGCACGGAAAATAATCAATATTAGACATGCATTAGAGTTGAATGGCGTTTATGGACTTTATTCGCATGGGCTTCTTAATTGATTGCTTTCATCCAAGTCTTACACCAAGACTCTATACAACAGTTTTACACACCAATCTTGGAACATTCCTGAAAAAAGTTTATGCGCATTACGAATATTCGGCCTGTTCCGATTCCTTTACCGATTGATGGCCAAAAATCGCGGAAAATTGAATTAGAATTGGGTGTGGAGAAATACTTTTCAGCATGCACCTTTAACATTTCTTGTTGGGAAATTAGATGAATACCATCTTTTCTAACATTTATCCGCGACACCCCAATTACCTTCTCTAATATTAATTAAAAACCGAAGGTCTAAGCTAATTGAAGGGACAGTAGATGCATAGAGAAGGAAATTAGTCATGCAGAGAAGAAGAGAATTATACTGATTTTCCATTTGTAAACAGTATGGTTGTCAATAGAATTTACTGCAAATTTGATATCCTGGGGTGGGTTAGGTCAACAATACTATGTCGATCGCAACAAATGAGATCAAATACGCGTAAATAAACACCACATTCAGCTGTATCCCATAATGTATAATGCGATGTATCGTTTGAACTTGACAAATTTCAGGGGTGGGTAGTTACTCTTTGGGATGTGTTTATATTGTGATGTTATTAACAAACCGTTAATCTGAGTGGCAGAGAGGTTATTTAGACCATTTTGTACTCTTTTTTCATGTATTTTCCAGAAAAGAAATTGTGTAAAAAACAACCTATGCTTGCTTTATCGATGCTTGCAAAGCGTTTGATAGGATAAATAGTGATTGTTTATGGTTTAAACTAAGATCTCTTGGTATCCATGGTCAATTGTATAATTCCATTTAGAGTTTGTGTGATGACGTGAAATGTGCGCTTAAAGTGAATGTTTTAAAAACAAAATGTTTTATGTTAATAACGGTGTGAAATGTGAAACAGGGCTGCATCTTATCAATGATTATATCAAAAGTATTGTTGATGATATCAGAGCCCTTAATTGTGGCATTTGATGATATCAGAACCCTTAATTGTGTCATTTCTTGATTAATTTCTAAAGTCGATATGTTATACTGTAAAATAATGAAGTGTTTAGAAAGTATGGACAAAACATGTTTTGATCATGTTTAAAACCTAAACATGTTTAGGTTTTAAACAAAGGCTAAACATGTTTTGTCCATACTTTCTAAACACATCATTTACAGTGATATAGCAGATTCACGGTCTCAGTGCATCATTCGCTTTAGTAAGTAAGTAAGCAGGGGTATTCGACATAAAGGATCGAATGTTCCAATCCCAAAAGTTATTTTGAATCAACCGTTTATGAGATCGCCATTCTCTTCTACTGCCAGAGTATACATTCACTCTACCAACCCAGGCTTGATAGCCCCTCGTGCCTTGATAGTTCAGTTGGAAGAGCGCCGTTCTAGTAATACGGAGGTAGCTGGTTCGAATCCGGCCAAGCGCACATGTTTTTTTTTTCAACACCTAAGTGCGCTGGCTATCTCCAGGGAAAGATTAATAAAAATATTAATGCTTGATGGTGTTTTCTCTTCAGTCTGACCAAGATTATCCAAAGAATTATCTTTGGTCTGACTTCTCAGTTCATGCCGTTGGGTCTGGTTGAAAACGTGTTTTAAAATCTCGCGGTTTTACTGATCAGAATATCAAACTCTTTTAAAGGAAAAGGTAATGTTTCGATAGTTTACATATTGCTACATCTATATATTATAGTAATATTTTCAAAACAACGGATTTGAATACTAAAATGGTTGCCAAACATTGACAAACTTAACCGGTTTATACCTCGATAACAATAATCTCAACCAGAATTTCGTGAACATAAAGCGAAAGCTTCATTCCTCGGGTAGGTGAAGTTTCCTGTACGTCAAGGTGAATATATTCGTAAAGCTCATGTTGTACACTTTCGACCAAGATCTCATGATAAAACAACTTTTTCGTTCAAATATGGCAACAGCAATTTGAATACAGTTTCTTCTGCTTGCCTATAATATGTTTGTAATGTTCGGTGGAATTTCTCGACTTTGAGTGCTTGGTAAATTTCAAATTTTGTTACTCTCTAACTTTGATTCATTTGTTTCACCTATTTTAGATTATGAAGCGGTGTTGGTAGTGTGAGTATTTTCTTCAACTAATTCTTCTGTTTTAGGTTGGTGCTATTAGCAGATTTTTAAAAAGTTTTTGGTAAAACCACTCTAAACCATGAAATTCTTGGTGACCTTGCTTGTGATAACCTCTTTCACAATTCACATTCACATTCACATTCACGTAGATGCAGTGTGCAGCCTGACTGTGGAGTAGGCTTTCAGAGATGGATAATAACAGATTTGAAAAGTTAAAACATTAAAAATATTAAAAAAAAAAGCAAATAATAATAAAACCAAACACTGGGTTTTCAACAAGAGCTCTTTTAAATATATTAATTGCAGGCAGCCTTGAACTACTTTAGCTGAACAATTTAAGAACATAAGAACAAGTTACCAAAATCAAAGGAGTGTATTTGTTACGAGTGTATGTTTATACAGTGGTCAAATAATGAAAAGGGTCAAAGCACGTTGAAAAGTATACCCAACCATTTTCGGCCCCGTTTCAAGGATTCAGAAAGTAAAGATTGCCCATCGGCAGTTTGTATTCAACATTTATAATTTAAAGTCGGTTCAAGGTCACAATGGGGGAACTTTTCAGAAATATCTCTTCGCTCTTCGTTAAAAAATGTGTCAAATTGGTTCGTCTAATGGTACACGGAGCCGGAAATACACTGGTTGCACCATCATGATAGTCGTTTTCTAACAAAATGTGACTGGGGGCTAACAGAGTCTATATCTCTGGTACTTCTTACTAAGAACTGTCGAACAAACAATCTATATACAATTTTCCATCTAGTGTGACCAAATGAACATTCCAACCATTCCCAACAAAATCGGACCATTAAACTTGAACCCAGATGACCTTTGACCTGTTATACCTATTGTACTAAAACAATAGACCGTACATATGACAAACTATGCCTTTTTTTAAACATTTACTTGGTCATTCGAACCATTTTAATTTTTTACACCCCTGTACAAATGTTCCACTAAGTATTTTTTTTGACAATTTCACATATATTAACTCACAAATGGTTTCTTTTGCATTCTTTGGTCAAATCATAAATAATATCTTGGACTATAATAATGTAATGTATTGTCCACTCCCCCCATAGGCCAGAGATTACAGTGCTCATTTTTGTAAGTGTGCCATTAATAACTTAGATCAACTCAACTCAACTCACTATCAGGAATGAAGATAACAAATGACTCGTTACATTTCCTCTTCAATTTCAATACAGGAATGGTATCGGAGGAATTGCTTTGCGGGAATAGTAGAAAAATAATGACTCATTAACATTTCCTTCTCTTCATTTCAATCACGGAATGGTATCAAGAGAATGCTTTGGCGGGAATGTAAAAAATTTCACTTTCCAGCCTAGATGGTTACATTTGCACGCTGGGAAAAATCCGATAATCCCTACTGTCAATGTGAGATGAAATGTTAGTCATAGGGGAGCTTGCGATTTTGGTGAAGCTAACTCTAAAACGGCAAAATTCGTAATTCGGTATCTACTTTTTAATGACCCGTTTATGTGACGACGTTTAGAGTTAGGATCAAGGTAGGAGTGAGTAGGCTACCATTTAATAAAATGGAGGAGTCCCAAATCGCATGTTTTGATGAAACGTTGTTTTTTATTTTTCAGTTGGATATTGGATTTGCACAAGACGATGTTTTGTTAGAACGAACTGAGGAATTGTTCGTTGCACAGCTCTATAGGTACCGATAGACTGTTGGTACCGATAGATGGAGGACAAACAAAACAAATCCATAACCTGACTTTGAACAGTTATCACCGTATAGCTATTAAATATTCCGCAGATGAGCCAAATTATAACAACGGGGTTTTGGTATAAACACGTGTTGTCCAACATGAGGGACGCTATGTAATAAGGGCACCACTTATATGGCCGTTATAATTCCATGCATTTCACGATTGGTGTAGGCACCGAACTTTAGAACTATGTTCAAAAATACATTATACTGTAGCTATATAGTTCATTTTATTTAATGTCAGTCAATTGCAAGTTACTAGCGACTCTGAAAAATAAGAAATTTGATCAATTTCAGTCAATGTTGCATGCTGCTATAAACTGACAAAATTGAAAATACAAACCGACAGTGTAAATATTACAAATATACAAATACAAAATGTTGTCTTAAATTTAGTCTGATTTTGTAAAAAAAAGGATTGATAGTAATAATGTGGTAGACGTTTATCAAAACCAAAGACCAATGCATGATTTCTCCTATTCAAACCCATGCAAAAGACCAATGATATGATTCTCATATTCAAAACCAATGCAACCGAAACAGTGTAACAGTGGATTTCCTTGGCCCTTAAAACATGAGTAGGACACCAGAATCATGCTTCCACTAGTCTCGGAGACCGCGATATGAGCAAAAAAAATTAGTTCAAGGATGTATGCAAATGATTTGCATGCCGTTGAGGTTGTAGAGTAGCGCTTGACGGAAGTGAATGCAATACCTCATTGCATCTACAGTATTTAAACGTCTACCAAAAATGGCGGCCATTTTGAATTCCAATAGGGCCGCCCTCGGGGAAAATGCCAACATTGATTTTCTTTTCAGCGAAATCATAAGCTTTCAGAAAAATGTATAGTTTTCCTAATTCTCTTAAAGAGCCAGCGAAATACAAAAGAAACGACTATATAGTTAATAACAGGGATAAATCGGTGTTAAATAACATATTATATAATATCAAACAGAAGGATGTATTCGAGGTTTTCTGGTATATAGAGTGTCAACAAGGTCAGCGGGCAGCTGGTTATTCCAGAGACTTTCCAATCTCAAGTACTAAAGTGGCTTGGAAATGATGATGCAACGTCATTCAAAATAGCTCAATTCACAGGTATTATGGATTTGTTCGCCCCCGGGCACGAATTACTAATAGCAACTGCTGAATGCCTGCCAATATTTTTTTGTCCCCTCAAGTATATTTATTATCCTCATTTACGTACACAAGCAAGTAACAAACATTCCGTATAGAAAGACGTTTTACCATCACGGCTATATTGTATCTAAATCGAGGCATATACACAAAGACACCCAATTATGCAGTTTAACAGCGTTTCCATGTTTTTTTCGAATCAAGTGACTTTAAAACTGGACATGACTGCTAAACATTTACACAGCTGTAATAGTATTTGGCCTAATTGAAAGCATGGTATATTTTTTTTTTGTCTAAAAACATCTTGGGCCTATAGATAGGTGACATCAATGTTACAAACAAAAGTTAGCAAACCTGGTTCTACTGGACATGTTAGAGGTGCGAAGAATATGCACATACAGCTACAGCTCTATTCAAGCCATCCGCCTGAGCTGATTGAGCGCGAATTTAAAAAGCCAAGCCCTGCAGATGCTCACGCATGCTGCCGGGCAAGTACTTGTTCGTTGACCGGCGTGTGACGTCACATGTCAACTCAATTTTCAAGAATGTACAAAAATGAAATAATGAAAAAAATAAAAAAGGTAAAAACTTTTTGTTTTTAACCAAATTATAACGATATAAGTTACAGTTCTGCTTACCGTAGTCCAACTTATTGAGATATGAGATTCGTAGAGAGCTTTGCATCCCCTTCTTTTATGTTATTAATATTCACATTGTTTGGCATTATGGTTGGAAAATTTGTTGTAATTTTCTCTCTCGGCCAAGATTTTCCACAGCTTCTAATAGGGCCTTGGTATTCACCAAAATTGGTCTTAATAGATAATAAATTATATGTTCGAATCAAAAAATTCTTATGACCCTCTTCATTCTCTGTACTTAATTCGTTTTTATAATTAAATATGACAACCTTTTTTACTCCAAGGCGAGGGAGATCTTCACAGCTTATGTCAAAAATATTTGTCATTCACCACAAATACTGTTATTAGGCCAGTCAAATTAGAATGGATTAATGCCCTTAACACAGCACTACTTGCAACAGAATCAATTCCAAAACAGAATTATATGAGAATACCTTTAAAAACAACAAATCAAAAAGTCTACTAAAATCAAATTTAGGTGGAACATATATTTTTAAGGGGGGGTAAGGTGTATACAGGGGTCAAAATATGAAAGTATCAAAACGCGTCGAAAAGTATGCCAACGTGTTCGTTACATTCCATGATTAAAAAAAGGTTATGTTTGCCATATAGCAGGTTGTAGTTCCAATAGTTCGAGTCAAAAATAGGTTCAAGGTCACACAGGGGGGTAATTCAGATAGATCCGTTCGTTATAAAAAATGGTTCAAATTGTTCGTCTAATGGGAAAGAACCGAAAAATAATGGTTTGCACACCATCTATAATATTCGATGCATAATTGGAAAGCAAAATGTGACCGGGGGCTATACACGATCTATAAGAGGTCACTAGTCATAGCTTGCTAACTCTTATAATAGAAACGTTCAAACAAAGAATTATTTACAGTTACTTATCTAGTGGGACAAATTAACAGTTTACAACCATCCGATCAAAATCGGACCATTCTATGAATTTTGAACCCGGATGACTCTTTGAACTGTTAGAGCCCCAATTGTTTTGTTTTACTAACAACTATACGCGTCGATAGGGCAAAATATACATTTTTTAAACTTAGGAGTGCCAATTAAATTGGGATAATCATTTAGATTTCATTTCGAACAATTCTCATTTTGTACCCTGTACAAAAGTTGCCCCCTTATTTCTAATATAGATTATTTTGGACTATTTCAGAGATATTAACACCAAAAATTGTTTCTGTTGCAATTTGTGTGGGTTCAAATCATACAATTATTGGACTATATCTATCACGTTAATAATAGATTATGATTATGCAATACTAGGAAATAAACACCAGATTTGAACAAAGATCGAAAGTCCATTTTGTATTTCCAAAAGCAACACGTTTGATCCACCTTGGCCTAAATGCATTTTGCGAGAGTCAAGATATGACCATTTTTAAACCGCCATCTTTGTCGTCTTGTACTTAAGTGCACACGCCTTTAATTCTATCAGCTTTCTTGCAATAAAACTGCACATTTCACCTTACGGGTTTGATATATCTCTACGTGATATTAGGTAGATAGCACTAGGCAATAATCATTCATTTTTTTTACTATAAGCGGTTTACCTACAACAATAAGTCTAAGAACAGTGAGATTTTCCAGACATCCTGCCAATATAGTCCGTTTTTCGTTCGTTCTCATCCCAAAACCTCGTCTAAATCAAAAGACCGGACATTTTTCTTGCATGCTATAGACTATATAGCCATAATATTCAAAAGTAAGTATGCAGATTACAAAAAATGTTGATTTGGAGGGAGGGGGATTTGAGTATATTGTTGTCAATCAAAATTTTTAAAGACCCTGACTTTTTGAAAGCATATAAATTACTGAAAAACCTAATTTCATCGAAAGACCCCCGCTTTTCAATTGCTTTGGCAACGATAGAAACGTTATGGTTGCCGTTATCAGAACGCTATTTGATGGACCCCACGTCTGGCAAACGATTCACCTGAGTACAAGTGAAGTGCCCCTCCCAACATAGTATCCGTATGACAACATTTTAACATAATTTATTTCACGGGGAGTGGCGTAACCGTACACGAGCCTGGCTAACCACCGAATTACAGGGTTCCGGCGGGAGGTGACCTATATGAGACCAGACATTTGCAGAAACGGATGTGAATGGTTACCCCTATCGCGAGAAAACCACTCTTTTCAATGGATACCTATACGAGACCAGACCTATTCACATTTGAGCACTCTAGCGAGGACCCGGGGCCAGGCAGATTACCATTGGAATTAACTTGGATTTCAGAGTCCATTTGAGCTATTTCATGGCTGTTGGTTCTGTTTTGAGCTTGATATCAACACCAAAATTCATAATTTAAAAGAGCCTGCTAATGTGATTATCTATTCTACCCTATATTATCAAACTATGGAGTTACTAAATATACTATAGGGTCCAATGAACAAGTGTATGGCACTTGTAACATTAAGTCATACTTCAAATTCAAAATATGCCCTATAACAGCAAAAAAGAAAAAAATAGACGTGAAGTACTTATGTTATGTTGTTAGAAACAATAAATGTATTTCTGATACTTTTAAAATTGTAACATGACGTCAATCAATATGGCAGCCAAAAACGTGAACATCTTCAAAAAATACTTGACACAAATTTATAAGTATTACAGTCTTCAAATCAAAATCAATGTATGAATGACATTAGAAATGTACCTTTGATCCTAACCAATGTACAACATACATTTAGATTTGTTTTAAATGCGCCAAAATCGAAATAAAACTAATATGGTGCAAAGTTATCAAAATACCATAGGAATTACATTTTTCCCATATATTGCACTCAATTTATAATTTGACCCATTTTTATTCATCGGGATTACCTGGTATCACTTGGTTATGATCATAGGTACATTTCTAATTGTTTCATTGACACAATAATTTATACTTGAAGGTAAACTTGGCTGAAGTCCAAGTGAGGTGCCCCTCCCAACATAGTATCCGTGACAACATTTTAACTATTTATTTCCCGGGGAGTGGGAGTAACCTGTACACGAGCCTGGATAACCACCCGAATTACAAGGGTTCCGGCGGTGACCCTATATGAGACCAGACATTTGCAGAAAAGGATGAAATGGACCCTATCCGCGAGACCACATCTTTTCAAATGGATACCCTATCCGAGACCAGACCTATTTAAATGGGCACTCTATCCGAGACCCGGGGCCAGGCAGTATTACCATTGGCAATTTAACTTGGATTTCAGAGTCCATTTGAGCTATTTCACTGTTTGTTCTGTTTTGAGCATGATATCAACAAAATCATAATTCTAAAAAGAGTCCTGCTAAATTGATACTCTATCTGAGACTGAAAAGTCAAATTTTGATACCCTATGTGAGACTGGTAGATACATTGAATTTGATATCCTATATTGCAAGTCTCGAGACCAGCCCAATTCTCAATTTTTTTTGTAATTCGGGTGTTTGCCCGACCAGAATACCAAGTTACCCCCTTCCGATTTAGTTCTCCAAGTAGACAAAACACGTGTGCCTGGCCATCCTTGATGTTTATGAATACAATGGATAAAAAGTGATTATGAAACGGTTGGTTTTTAATTGCTGCAAGAAAGGCATGCCAAAATGCAAAATTGCTGAAAGAACTGACGTTGCGACATCAACGCAGAACAATATTCAATGCATTTAACACTATGAGCTGTTCTTGATTTAAGTAACTATTATTAACACTACAAATAGATTATTTTATAGATCCCATGCAGCTTCGGTCATATGACCGTATCACTGACATACAAATATATACTATTAGGCTCGGAAAAGTACTTTCAACGATTGGTGCGATTCTTGGCTATTTACCTTTAAGTCATTTTATTTTCAGTTCATTACAACAGTATTCAATCTGTACACCCATGAAAGTTCCATTTTCAATCCACTGCGTTCCATGAGACCTGGTGTTAACACCGATGAAGACCTCGATAAATATGTTGAAGAGCTGAACGCAGAAACAGAGAAGAACTGTGACTTCTGCCAGTATAAGCAGTAAGATACATACTAGTAAAATATGATATTGTGTGTATAAAAAGGACAAACTAATTTACAGATTTCAATAAAATATCAAGTTTTATTCCATCCGCACTTTATACTGTTTGCCTTAATGTAGTGCCATCCAAGTTCTTGTCAAAGCATTGGATAAAACCTATTTTATGTAGACGTCAAAAATTTCAAAAAGTAGGCATCAGAAACTATATTTTATTTGATCTATGGATTTCAAACCGCTTGAGGTGGGTTCCATAGAAAGATCATAAGTGATTATATCCACCTAATCATTCTCATCAAGGAGGGATAGTTCATTGGTAGAACACCAGCGCTGTCACCTTTGTAGACTAGTTTTATCCGTTTTAAAAAAGCACTCCTGATATATCTCCCTCTGTGAAGATCACTTAGTAGGGAAAAATCACCTTATGCAGTATCTCTTTGTCTAGATTAGTGTGTTCTGACGTCTCTAGGCTTTGGACCAGACTTTGGCGGGTTAAACCTGGTTTTGTGAGCGCTCAACCATTCCACTTCCCTCTGAGCATATTGCTGGAGTTGCTTGTAGCTCCATTTGTCTGAATGCCTTTGAGCTTCTGCTGAGCCAGATGACATAGATCGCTCTGAGTGCAATTTTGGTTGCTGTGTCTGTTATAGCCTTTCTCTTTCCTTTAGGAATGCCCAAGTTTGCCAGGCATTTGTTGACTAATGTATTGCAGAAACCTCTGCTTCCTACTTCTATTGGAAAGTAGTATGTAGACCATCCTCTGCTTTCACAGTCAGCCACTAGATCTTGGTATTTGCAGTCCTTTCTTGCATATGCATTGGATAGGTTCTCCTCAATAGGGACCGTCAGCTCTATGATGATCACTGTCTTTGTTTTGGTAGAAAAGATGGCGATATCTGGTCTCTTGGCTGTCTAAATGATTTCCGGAGGGAACACTATTTGTTTGTGTTCCTCATCCATCCGGAATATCCAGTCATTGGCCTTCTTCAGAATGTTGGTTGGCTCTATCTTAGGCATTGGTAAGACTGGATTTCGATAGGTTGTACCAGCAGCTGTGCTGGAGATTGTAGAGATGGAGTTCAGATTCTCAGGAGCGATGATTTTTTTTTTCTGATTTGCCTCTACAATATACGGTGACAGACCTGTAGAGATTGCTTTCAGTGTTTGGTCATGGCGCCAGTTGTATCTTCCGCTTTTAATGAGTAGCTACAACCATTGAGGATGTGGAACAGTGTACAATGACTATGATGACATAATTGGCAGAGTCCACGATTGGTCTTGCCCCACAGCTACAGATCGGCAGGGGATGGAATTTGATCATAAATTGCATTGATGTGGAAAGACAGCAGCTCTGGCGTCCAGACATACAAAAGTTTCTTCCAGGAGGTGTCGACCTGCATGACAGACTCTCAGTTCAACCACTGCCCTTGTTTCGCACATCCGTAGAGGTTGACCAACATATCTTCCTCATCTACATCTTTTATTAGTCCGGTGAGGCATTTCCATTTTTTGTATGACTCATGTCTTTGATCACCTTTTGGTTCTTTTTGTACCCAAGACCGGCTCTACCCGTCTGACCTCTAGCCATTTCATTTATAATTAGATGCCGTTCTTTCTGTTCTAATTCTTTTATACCATTCCATCTGGATTTCGTCTTTTTGCTTTCCATGCATTTTCTGTGGAGAGTCCGTGTACTTCCATCTTTAGAGTACTTGTTTAGATGGTACTTAGTTACTTGCATACATTTGACTGATGTGGTTAGCTTTTTCAGTTGCAGGCCATAGTGTTTCCTGCTCCTGTACAGAGCGCTGCTTATACCTGCTTATATAGTTGACTTGAATTGGTTGTTTGAAGCATTTCTGTCAGCTTTGTGCATATACCATGTCCCTGATGTTATTGTCCTTCAGGTCGTTACAGATCAGCTTCCCGAGGAACCGCATGGATTGACTGTGGATATAAGCAATTCGCTGTCCGTCTATTTCTAGGCCGGGATCGTATGCCACATATTGCGTTTTTTGTCCTTGTCGCTTTTGTTCTACGTTGGGGACATGCATTTGTTTGAGACTTGCATTTGTTTGGTTTGGGTTTCATGGTCCGTGTCCACTTGATGAAGTTGTTCACTGTATTTCCAAGTTCTTGGCATCCTTCTGAACTCCTAGCTACGAGGGTCAGGTCATCTGTAGCCATATTAAAACAAATTAAATCAATGATTTGTTTCTTTGTCATAAGTTCACGAACGTTTCAGATCCCAGATGTTACGAAATCATACCATTTTTTAAATATTTGTACATATTGATTTTTTCTGGCTTACCTTACACCGCCTATTTTCGTTTTCTTCGCTGATTATGAAAGCAGGGATACTTTACATGACCTATCATGTAAAAATCCAAAACACAAGATATGGGTATTTTATTCCAAAAACAATATTTCTTCTGTTAAACCTAGTATTTTAGAAGTGCCGTCTGTTTCTGCTTGGAGACGAGTACTGAAACTTATTACTTTGTGATGTTTTGTATCAACTTTGTAGATTTAGGCTTGCTAGTTTTTGTCAATTATGATATCTTCTGATATTGTTCTATCTGGTGTTATGTTTTGTAAGGTGATGCGTTTTCTTTACGGTGCCATGTAAATAAACAACATTTTATTTAATAAAACAATACTGATGAACGCACAACTAAAATAGTGTGTGGGGGAATGTAATTGATGTTTTGGTTTTTAGTTTTTTCATACACAATTTTGACACCAATGTTTTTTCCAATACAGAATTTCACGGAGAATCTGAAAATAATGCATGGATGTCACTTTTTTATGTGTTCTTGGGTGTTTTATAAGGGGACAAAGTCTGTACAGGGGGACAACAATAAGTATTTGGATTGCTTTCAAATATATATCTGTTTGGTTGCGATAAGGTTTCTAAAAAGGTATAATTTTCAGTAACTACGACCTGTTGTTTTAACACAATAGGCTCCAGACAGTTCAAGGTCATCATTTACAGAATGGTCCGATTTTGTTAAATTGGTTTTATAGAAATCGTTCATTGGGTCATACTAAATAAGAAAATGTATATAGATTCTGTATTTCACCTTTCAAAGTAAGACTTTTGCAGATATGGCTAGTAATCTCCCATAGACACTGTGGACATCGGCCATATAATCAAAACGTCATAGACAATGCGACCCGTATATTTTCGGCGTCTGTACAGTAAGACGAACAATTTGGCACCATTTTTAAAACAAAACTGATGATTTTGAAATTTTACCCCATGTGACCTTGAACCGGGTTTGCCTTATAACTCTTGAACTATAGCCCTCAGATAGGGCAAGCTATACCTTTAAAACTATTTTGACCCTTTTTATATTTTGAACCCTGTATAAGCCTTGCCACCCCCCCAAGAATACATCCAAGAACACGCTTTAAAATACAGCAAGTAAACGTACATGATCTATGGGTTGTTGAAACTCTATAGCAGAAGCGTTCTCGTTCGCGGATCTGTTGTCGGCATTTTCTGAAATTGTTCCATCTGGGGAATTGCCTGCTGATTCTGCTTTATTAACTTGGTAATTGATATTTGATGCTTCATTTTATGTAATTTTTTATGTTAAATAATATTGATCAATGTCATACACTTGGCTTTTTGTTCGCTAATCTTGAACTGTCGAACAGATTGATCACATAACGGTTCCAGCACTTATTGTATTTTAATTATTTTGTACTCAGCTTAAGATTCATTTCAGCTATTTTTTGACATTGTAATTCTCTTGTACATGCGTTATCAAATCATGTGGTATTTTGAGTTTCGGAAAGCCATCTTGGGGCAGGCTAAACGCTCTACCGTTATTTCAGATGTTGAAAGTCTCGTACTGGTGTCTTAATAAAATATCTACTCAGTTCTAGCTAAAGATACCAGAGACCTAGTATTACACAGGTTTAGGTCATGGTTACTAAGGCTTCTCGTTGCAACAGCCAAAGTGTAGTACCAAAAATAAAACTTGGTACTTGAAGCCGATCAAATGAACAACAAGTACTTCCCTATTGGTATTTGAATTATAAGTGAAGCCCGGAGATTCTAGTTGTCATGAGTTCTGGATGCGTGGAAATACCGTGATGACTCTTTGCCTGAAACTTCCATCACAAATTTTTTTTTCCAGGATTTTTCATCTTTGGTTGGAGGAATCAACTGCCACACCGCATCGTGTTGGTGTTACAGAGGTGAAAAAAAAAATTTTTTTTTTTTTTTTTTGTGTTTAATGTCCTACATTGAAATCTTAAATTCAACAACCAATCTCACCATCACCAATACATTCAAGGTCCTACACATGTCGCAGTTCATGCTCTTGACTTGAATGATTTCACTAATTCCTGATCACCGCCTCATTTGTGCACTAAGATCCATGGACTACCATCTGATCATTATTCAGTAATTGGTGCACTTGTTTTTGCTCGTCCAGAATCATCAAGAAAGTATGGACATAGAAATTTTGCCATTTAAATGTGATATTCAATCCTCCGCACTTGTCATATTGATTCTACATTTTCCCACTTTCTGGACTGTTCAATGATATGCCGCGTGAGTACCTGACAAACACGCACCAAAAGGTGTAGGGTTCAGCCCATGCACTATGACTGGTAACAACAAGGTTCGGGAGTAGAAGCTAGAGCACAGATCGTCAAGTTGACAAAGATCTTTTCCTTGAGCTGCATAAGATCACAAACAAACATGATTGAAGAATCCAAATGTAGTTATTACCGCAATGTAATCTCTGTATGTAATGACAAGCATCTTTTTCTTTCAGGTCAATAGCTGTGTTTTCCTTGAATGCATCGGGGCTCTTCCTGACCACACCTGTGCAAGAACTTTGGCAAATAAATTTGCCTCATTCTTCCATAGTAAAGATTGATGCAAATGTGAAAAGCTGGATAAATATGGGTTTTGCCAAGATAATGTTAATGTTGGCTTGAAAACTGCCAACAGCTCTGCTTTGTTTGAATTTGAGCAGTGCAGAGGATTGGGTGTGGGATCTGGTTAATGCAACCTTGCGAAACATTCTACCAACATCCCTAATTGAAAGACTGTTTAGATATCGACATCGTGGTGCCTTAATCACCAAATGATCAACGAATTTGTTGAGTTCTGGATGTAACCATCAATTAATAAGTTGGCCCATGTGAAACCGCTATCAAAAACAGGGCTCTGAAATATTATCGGCGGCCATTGCGAACTTGATGGTTATTTTTCAAAATCCTCGAGAAAGCAGGCCCATCCACTGGAAAGTCTATCTGCATAAAAAAATGGCCTTTATGCTGATATGCATCACATATCACCAGTTCCAATCAACTGATACAGCCATGCTTCGTGTAGGAAGGAATCTGCTTAAATTGGCGCTAGACAAGGGCATTGAAGCGTTTTTGATTTTGCTTGATTTTTCTGTACTTCTGCCGCATTTGACAGCATCACCCATTCAATCCTTTTTAAGCGGCTACAAAGTCGGTAAGGCATTGGGGGTACTAACTAATCGTTCCCAAGCTTTTGTTGTGAATGATAAGCTTTAAGACATTCATATCCTTCCTGGCGGTACCCCACAGGGATTTGTCAAGGGACCTCTTGATATCATCCTAGATACTGGTCCTATGAGTGGACGTGATCGTCGGGCATAGCAGTCATGCACAATGATTTCTACAGATGACACAAAAACTGTATTTACTCTCTAAATGTAAACGAGTGAAAATTTTTCACTCCCCAAACGAGTGAAACTTTGTAAACCACTCCAAAATGAGTGGTTGTATTTAAAAAGTGCGAAATAACAATAAAAAAGAGTGAAATACCCAAAAAGAGTGGATACACTCGTTTTAGTGTTGTTCTTCGTTTCATCCTCAAAAGTGTTGTCCGTCGTGTTAACTCCTCAAGCGAGTGGAAATCCAATCTTTGGTGAGTGATTTTACTCTTTTTTTGAGTGGAAATCACTTTTTAAGTACAAAACCACTCATTTTGGAGTGGTTAAACGATGTGCACTCTTTTGGGGAGTGAAATTTTCACTGTTTACATTTAGGAGAGTAGACTGACAAGTCATCCAAACATCTGAAGCTATATTAACCAAATTGGAAAAAAGTGTATCGATGCTTGTAAGATCCTGGGCCATCACCACTGGGCTTATTGCTGAATGAATCGAAGACGGAGATTGTGCATTTTCATTATACGCATCGCACTCCTTGTCCCAGCTGCCAGCTATGGTATGGGATGCTAGAGTCAACATTGCCGACCAGCTAAGGATCTTGTGTTACACTGGATAGGATACTTCAAATGAAACAACATCGCACGCTCTGCGTGTTTTGGAATCTACAAGATGAACGGATCTCGAGGTAATTTAGATCCCCTCCCCACAGAAGCGTGGTTCATGCTTTTGTGTCCACTAAATTAGACTTATAATTCTTTGTGTGTGGTCTTCCTTTCAGTCATATTGCACCTTTACAACGTGTACACAGAACTCAGCAATGAGACTTGTCACTTTGACAAACCGACATGATCACATTTCGCCTGTTTCTGAACAATCTACCTGGCTAAAAGTTTAAAAACGCGCTTCCGTTTCAAAATCTTACTCATACCTGTAAGATACGAAATGGGGATGGTAAATCCCTACCGAAGTCCGAATTACGGAAGTCCGAAAAGAGTATTACCATGGATTATCACTTTCCGCTTTGTTTATGTTGCCTTACACTACTGCAAATTAGTGAATTTTAATATTTCTAAGAAGACCAATGCTGACGCGTTTTGATACACACTCAATAAATTGACAAATTCAGCAATTTTTGGAAATTTAGATTTCCAGTAAAGAGAAAAATAAAACAATCTGGGAAAGTTTAGAAGTTTTAAAAGGCCAGATAAAGTTTAAATATTTCTTTTGTAAAGCCAAAACAAAACGACATAACACAAAGCATTGGTTGGGGGAAAAGTTTGGATGTTTCACATTAATTTGCTAAAATCTCGCATTTTTAAAATTGAAAAAGGCCTGTCCAAATTTGCCTGTTCCCAGTCTAATAGCATATCTTTCCTCTTGTTGTCAACAATTGGTCAAGTAGCAGAGTAACGCCTTCGGACTTAAACAATTCGGACTTCAGTAGTAATGCAATTGTATGGCTCCCAAGTACCTTCAAAGGAGCTGTCTCTTCTGTTAGAATACAATAATTTCTCCTGCTCATCGTCGAAAGGTCTTTTTAGTGCTAGTCCACGAAGTTAAGACAACATGTATGGCGTAACGGTCTTAAATTGCCATTGCACTCCCCGTATGTGGCCGTCCTCCGGTGTAATGTTAGAAATGCACGACTGTTTTCACTTTTAAAAATAGACTGAAGACATCAGAGTGAGATAGTTTGGGTGGCAAATTGGTCATAGGCTGAACCCCTTTCTTTCTTTTTTAATATTGAAATGTACTATATGTTTATTTCATTAATTTATAGATTAAGAACTGGATTTTTTGGTGTGTTTTGGTATTCACTGGCCTCAAAATAAACTTTTTTCTGGTTACTTGGATTTTAGTTGTGTTTTAACTAATTTGGAATCTCGGATTTCAAAATTGGGCATCAGTTTTCCCCTATCACGTCAATTTTTTTTCCTGCATATGGTGAAACCTCAGGGAACACTAATAATAGAACACATATCAAACCACAAATAGTGAGTAAGGTCAACAAGCGGTCTATCTTTTGAAATTTGGCATTATAACATTCCCTTCGAACGAAGGCGTCAAAAAAAAAAAAGACATGAAACTTCTTTATACAGCATTTCATTTGCTCATGATCATCCATAAGAAAGTCAGGTTTTCTAGCCTGGATGTTGTGAAATATGTCGGCGAATTGAACCTCATCATCCTCAGCCTGATGATGTCACTTAGATAATTTTTTCCACGGTAGATCCTTGTAGATGGTTATACTTCTTGATCATTTTCAATCAACTTTACAAAGTCGATGATGGATTGCAGTGTAGTGGTTTTTGAAATTCCATGCAGCCATTTGCAAATGTGAGATAGTATCAAAAGGGTTATTGCAACGTGGGCAAGAACTTGTCAGTCGACCTGGGATACATGACATGAAGCAAAGATTTTTGATTCGGCAATTTTTTTTTTTAGTCTTCAAATTTCGTTTACGGAATAAACCTTAATACTAGTGTTGAGGTTTATTCCGTTAAACTCAACCCCACAAGGTTACACATACATACATACATACAGACCTACATACATACATACTACTACATACATACATCCATACATACCTACATACATACATACATACATACACACATACATACATACACACATACATACATACATACATACATGACATAAATACATACATACATACTACATACATACACACACATACACACATACATACATACACACATACATACATACTACTACATACATACTACATCATACATACGACATCGCGGAAATCCCCCTTCTTCTTGTCATAACAAGACCGAGAATGTCGCGGAAGCTGGGAATGAACTAATAGCATGTGAGGTTGTGTGAGTTCAAAATTAATATTGGTCGACCAAAATGGGGCACATTTTTCGCGATTTTACCATAATCCAGCCAAAACATCATTTTATCCCTAATATGAATAGGTAAATGATTAAAATCCCTTTTGGTAAAATTTACTCACACTACACCAAAATTGTACACAATGAAAGAGGAACATCACAAGATAATCTGTACGCCTTTGGTATCAAAGTTTGAATAGAATCATATTCACTGGTATTTTTATTAACCACTTCACCCCCGTCCTCCCTCTCCGCCTTCCCTACAAACATCTGGATACTGGAACCCACACCGCAATACCATATCATCATCATCATATCTAAGTTAAAACTTTCGCTAATTTCGCAAATCTGTATGCTTATACTCGGTTAAAAAAAAAACGCCATAAGCACACACAGACATCTTCTTTTGTACACTTGTAGTCCTTAAAAGGACTGTTTTATTAATTATTCTTAATTCTGCCTCAATCAAGACGATATTTGAAGCAGCCGGTTTCAAGAACTTGCCACACGAATGCCTCATCTGTTAACTTGAAAAAAAACCCCCAATTGCCGCATTGAGCTTACGGTACCGAATCTTGGGAATGGAAAAACGTGGTCTGCGGCAATTGCGTTTCAGGACTACCATCCTTTCTAAGAGAGAGTATGAAGGTGTCATAAAAACGCAGATTCACTTCCAGTACCCTCCCCCACGAAGAGTACAAGTCAATTGTTCAACCCCACTAAAGAAACTTTTCTTTCTATTTCTAGTTATCCTCATTATTTCACTTTCTTGTGTTCGTGTGCGTGTTCTTATTAGGTGTTAATATTAACACAAATATATATATAGATGATTAGGCTATTTTTACATTTGCAAATAATATTAGTACCCAATTTTTTTTAATTACTGAATAAAAACTAACACCGAAACTATAATTTTAAAAAGATCATTTTTTTTAATTAATGAATAGAGTTCAGTTTCTATTAGTACTGTTTAGCTCTAGTAACATATATTAACATATGGATGTTCCATACAACTGGGTTCTGAATTTGGCAACTTTTAAAAAAAAAATTAGGAACACTAAAATCTAATTTAAAAAATATCGTTTTCTGTTTTACTAGCGTTCAGTTTCTTTCTTTTGTATCGTTTAACTCCTATTTTGAAAAAAAGAAAACAAATGCAAGAAATGTTCTATAACAACGCAAGTTGGTGCACGTGAGTTCCCCTTACCATACCTCTTCAAGTACAGCGAAAAAGAAGTGAAACTGTAAACAAATGCTCTTTTAGTTCAAAACTTAACAGGCAGGGTGTTGCATAGTACTAATATTAAGCGCGAAAAAACAAAAAACATTGTCCACTAAAGGACCTAGCATAGTGGCAAATTAAAAGTAGGGTTTTTGGGGGGGTCCTATCTGTGCCATTGTTAACTTACCGGGCCCGAACGTTGCTTAACTAAGGTATTACTGACAATGATCTGGTGGTGCACGCTATGAGGGCACTTGATGTTCTTGCGTTAAAAATAATACTTGAATCTTGTACTGAGATGCGTTTTTTTTTAAAAAAGATACAAACGATACGTAATATTTCATTAACGAAACTCTCATACACGTAAGATCAGTGATACACTAACACAAACTTAAAAAACAGGCCTGGAAATTAAAAAAAAAAGCTGCAGACATAACCTATAGCGGGAGTTTTTTAGTTGTTGCAAAAATGATGGCCAAGAAACATTGTTACCGAGTGTCCAGCATTACGTAAACATTAACAGCATGAAAAAGCACTTTGTCGACGAAGTTGCGGGGGCCTCGCTTATAAAATTGATCCTTACCCATGCAAGATCATCGTTCAGGTAGTGTTTCAGAAAGTTTACTGTTGCTAGTAAGATTAAATAGAATAAATTTTCAATACTGGGGGTATGAATGCTCCGACCACTGATCTCGATTACAATGATTGGTACACAACAGTAATTGGATATAGATGAATGGAGAAACGGGGGGGTGGGGGGCATCTTGGTCTACCGAACCACAATACCATTCCAGAGACACCTGTTTAACAGACAGTGTATTCCCGTTTGCACGTTTTAGAGAATGCACTCCCCTCGGGTCAAATAGCAATGGCTCACTGAAGTGGATTATTCTGTTATGTCGCTTATCCACATTTCAATGGGAACAATTTTGTATAAATGACGCTGCTTAACCACTGCTTGGGCTCTTTTTGGTGACCATACATGGCCATCAGTGCTCAATTACGAAGCCCAGGTTATCCATTGTATAGAGATCAGTGGTACTACGCGTGTGATGTTTTCATCCGGGGCTTTAATCACAGTAATAGTGCCCCACAGTTTAATTATTTTTTATTACTAACCGGGTATTAATTAGGAACTTGGGACCTTGGTAGGTCCGAACCAGCGTCCACCAACTCGCAGTTTTTTTGTATTAGCGCATAATCAGCGAAAATATGCGTGTTCGTGCCGATTGGAAATAAATTACCGGGACAGCTGTAAACGAGATCTAATGGATCATCATTTTAATGTTACCGTAACGAACGGACGAACACACTAATAACAGAGTGTCTGGGCGATTTGTAGGAGCTTGCTTCGCAGCTCAAAATGACACCCATGATTTTTTAATGTCTTAAAATATTAATTTGGAAAAACCTGGTTGCAAGATTGTATAGGTAATGTTCCCCAAAAAATACAGTTCCACATTATAAAATGCTTTATAAATGTATCAATATGTGTTGATCTTAGATTGTTATATTCAATGAGTGTGTTAATGTTCTTGATTGATATCCCAGATGTGTATTTATGTACTAATCATTTACATTATAAATGAAAAGCATTGAATCGCCACTTAAATTTCTAGCAAAAACAGCAGAAGACACCGTGGGAGGAGAGGACTTAAGCAGTCTGTCACGGCAGCAACGCTTTTAAGTTACGATGCCTTCCCTGCTCTTGTCTTGTCAAGACTCAGCATCATTGATATTCACGGAAGAACAAGTAATAGATTTATGACACTGCCAGGCCTGGTAAAGTTTCAGCAGCGGGAGGCGAGGGATGAGTACATCCTAATCAAAAATCTCCCCCTCTCGGCAAATTATGAGAACGACGCCTTTCGTTCTATAGGCTATGTTATGACTACCTTCATGACCTTCCCAATGACCTTCTTTAAACTTACTGGTGATAGTCTGTTACGGCCACTGGTCATCAGTGGTCGGTTTCTCCCTATCTATTCCTTTCTCTTGTGTTCCCTATCGGGCCTAGCCCGGCGAAGGTAAATTATATTGAAGGACTTTTGTTTGTCCTCCAGATCATCCAAGCATGAGTATTTTAGAATACAATGCATGCACTGGTTCACCTGAACATTTCAGCTATTTCTACAGGTGATTCCTTTGTTCTTCTGCTTGATTGGGGGTGTTCTGGAGGCAGGTATGGCCAAGGTAACCTATTGACCTGCCTGCAAGGACCCTATAGGGTACTTGCACGGAGCTAAATTATGTGAATGGAATTTTTGTTTGTCCTCCAGATCATCCAAGCATTAGAAGAATACAATACATTACCTGGTCACCTGCAACATTTCAGATATTTCTGCAGGTGATTCAATTGTATTCTTTGCATGCTTGGGTTGTTCTGAGGCAGGTCTGGCCAAAATAACCTATGGAACCTCCGTGCAAACCGCCCTATCCCGGCATTTCGTAACTATTCACTATCTCGTTGTTTATCTTTGCCTGTCTATTTGCTATCGATTATCTTCCTGTCTCATATCAAATAATCTGGTCGTTGCTGCAATACTTCTTATTACGATTGCCTGTTTAGCTCGTTGGAAGAAGGTTAGACTTAAAAAATTCAGGAATAATTTAACATATTGTCTTCCATTCGTGATAAACCGATAAAAGATAATAAGTGATAAATCTTATTATCATTTGCATGCGCATATGTACATCACTTGATCAGTCCTTGATCCGGCTAAACTAAAAAGTTTGTCGTGTATGTTATTACATTTTAAATTAAAGAAAAAGGGAAACACAGAAAAAGGAACACTATTTTAGTACATTTCTCACGGTTCAGTAAATTTGCCTGTGGACATAACCATTGCATATAACACGTGCATCTAAACCACAGGGCGTGGCCTTCAAACTTTTTGATTTGCCTAATATTAAATGTTATTTCTGCTCACTGCAGTATTCCTAGCAGTTGCAGAAAAATACAAATGATTTTCAAGGAATATTTTCGTGCATAAATTAGTAGCCAAATGATTATGCTAGGCTCCAGAACCATGTGACCTTGTTATACCAATATATAATGTATTTTCAATGTTTTCTAAACCAGTTTTCCTGCTGAATTGAATCCGATGGTTGCCAGACGAAAAACCTTGAGCATTTTCGGGAAACGCAAAATTAAAAAGGGCCACCAAACACTAAAAAACTCATATGTTAATTTACTCAAAAGTTGCAATTTTTTTGGCCTGTCCAGTCAAAACACCCATGTGACCAATTAAAATGTGGATTCATTAACACCTAATTAAGAGATTCAATATGGCGCCAATACAAAAACACATCTGATATTTATCTTTTTATACTTTTGGCCGTAGAAGGTAACATGATATAATATATATATATATATATTTATAATATATATATATAATATATATATATATATATATATATATTTTATATATATATAGCTATAATATAATATATATTTTAGCAATCATTAAATCAATATATTAATTGAAACAGTATGAATAGGTTTCAACCCAAGGTGATATCAATCAAATCAATAAAACCATTTCAAATGGCTCCAAATGGCAAAACTCATACTCTAAAGGCAAGAGCTGCATGTTGTGTATGGCACTAAAACATTCAGAGCAATTTAAATATCATAAAACATAATCAAAGTGATGATATCTGCAAGATGGCACTCTAGATAGGCGTTCAATATGGCTGTAAATGTCAATCAGTAAAGGTCAGTAATTCATTCCGCTGTAGGCTAAAGATATATATGTGTGGTTTTTAGTTGGATATCACTTCAAAAAAACACAGTAAGGCTAGCTTCAGTGTCATTGAGTCGTTATTCATCAACTATCCCAACAATGACATGGATGCCAATGGAAAGCATAAAACCTACCAAAAATTAAAAGACACATATCTCTCTAGACTATCAGTGATCGGATGTTTTTTCGCCGCTTTGTAGTGCCATTTCAGCCTATGGGAACCCATTTGTATGGCATTACATTAATCGGATTCTCTGATTACCTAATGATGTGTACATTCATCTGATTGACTTAAGGGATATTAAACAAAAACTCAGTACTAGGTTGGCAACGCTATCAATTATAGTATCTTAGAGATCGGAGGAAGACCATTCTTTGGATCCTATAATGACGGAATTTTATAAACAATTTTTAAAAAAATATATCTTATGCTTTATTTAATTTCTTGGTGCCCAAAACACCAGGATCGTCCAAATTTACCCACCTGTAGAAAATAGATCACAATCAGACACTTTTTGTATTGGCTGCATATTGAATTCATTTATAACATGGTTAAGGAATCATATGTTAAATGGTCACAATGAATGTTTAAACGAGCCAGTATGAAAAATCATTACTTTTGAGTGAACAATAGAGAAGCATGCTTGTATTCTGGTGGCATTTGATTTTTGCGCGTTTTTTTACAGAAAATGCTCAAGGTTGCTCGTCTGGGATCACGGATTCAGCTCAGCATAAAAAAACTGGTCTAGAAAACCGTTGAAAAAATATATATTATTAACACACGGTTGACCTTAGGTATCAAGGTATAATGAATCTGTAGCTGGACTATAAAACACACAACTGAAAGCCATTAGGATGCTGTGATGCTTGGTCTGCGGATGGGTTTCAAGAAAACAGGGAAATTTCCCAGTGCGTCATCACCCATCACACGCAAATGTCATAAACATAGACCAAATATTACCAAAATACAACAAACGGGGAAAAAAAAAAAGGGGGGGTAGGGGATGTGCGGCCAGAGAGGGCATCGTTTTCAGCCCTTTGGTATATTAATCTTGAAAATTTGGTAGGCCTATATAAAGGGCTACATCTGTTCCAAATATAGTTCTAGAGGTCAATCAGGTATAAAGAATTCATGCAAACCACAAAATTTGAAAATAGTGATACCAGAATGGACTCAAAATATATTCTAACAGTTAGTTTTCTCTCACCTTCCGGGGGGGTCGCCCCCAAACCTACCGGAAAGATGTTGTTGCATAAGGAGACATGCTATTTGTGCCCTTTCTAAAACTTCTCCCCTGATATGGGGGAAAACTATTCATAAACTCGAGGAGTGAGCTATATACCACAGGTATAGGAGTGGGTGGTAGAGTTACCGCTTAGATGGGTACCAAATCTGTTTCATTTTTGGTATATTTTCGGGGTGGTAGTGGTTTTCAAACATTCAGACACACATCCCTACCAAACTAAAAGTGTGAACCACGTAGCAAAATCATTCCGGGAAACATAGTTGAAGGTTTCAAGGCAATGCGATATTATTAACACCTGGTGGCAATGAAGCTAGTTCTCCCAGATCCAAGCACGGGCGACACCCTTGCATAAAGGTCATTACATAGTGGTCATGACGCTTACGCTTTGCCGCTCTGATGACGCAATTTAACCTCACTACAAAAGAATGTAGAAGAATCGCTACGGTGACCACGCGGCAAAAGCGTTCGGCCGATAAATCGAATTTCCTGCCGCTCGGTGCCGCCGCTTTTCCCAAAGCGTCAAAATAGCATGAGTTGACTGGAGTTATACTTTAGAGCGGTGCCGCTCGATGACGTATTAAGGCTGATTAGCGGCCGCTTGACATAAAGCTCAATCTGAAGCAGCGACCACAGCAAGCGGCCGCTGAGCGGCATGCGGCATGACACTAGGTAATGACCTTAAGCTTCTATTATTAAATAAAGTCATGTGGCACGCACCTACCACAGGAACTTGTACTTGAGAGAGATGGAGTCCCGGGCGGGGATAGAGTAGACGCCCGGAAGTAGACTTGACGGAATCTACCAAATCAAAGAGTGTGAAGTGAGTATGAGATATATGGAGATGTCAAAACGATCAAAAAAGGGAGGACACCCAGGGGCGGATCCAGGAATTCTCATTGGGGGCGCCCAATTTTCCGCCTCGCTGTGCTCGCGGGTAGACCAACTTTTTTTCAGCGGTTTCAAGGATTCTTAAGGGGATTCTTTGTCAAGCACTTAAACAACACAAACAAATATGAACATCAGCATCAAAAAGTCATTTTTCTTGTCTTTCACGGCGCCGACGCCCCCTGTTACATCATTCTGGCGCCCGGGGGCGGCAAAAAGTATTTTTTTCTAATCTACATCGGTCTGACGACCCTATATGCGGCGACGGCGCCCTGTTGCTTGCCAAAAATAGAGGGGCGCGCGCCGGGTGCGCCCCCCTCAAAATCCGCCCGAACCCCCCCACCCCCACCCCCCAGTTCGCCGGCCATTAACTCGGAGGACAGCAGACGATACCAAGTTCATATCTATTCCTGGTCTGCCATGAAGGACACCAAAAATCGTTTGCAAGAACTTAGCTTACCTGACAATATTTTCAAGGTTATGTGACCTTGACTACTTGAATACAGCCAGCTCATGAGGGTTAGGGATAAAACAAACAGTTTGCAACCTGGCACAGGCTTTGTCAAAGCCCGCTTTCGTCATTCCATCGCACAACGACTGATGATGAAGATTGATAATGATTGAATGATCTTTTCTGGGACGGGGGGGATTTCATGCATTCGAGTAATTTACATTACAATACTTTTATGCGTCTGGTAATTTAAAACACGTGTTTACTTTTGCAATTTTGCTGAACTTGAATGACTGAATACTCAAAATTGACTACTTGAAAAGTTGAAGATGGGAAATATAAAACAACCTATATTAAAATATTACAGTACAAAGGGGCATGATTTTTTCTTCAGTATACTAAACAGGATGGGAAACCCTTCTTGTCAGAAGGGTGTATCAGGTATAAGATTCGCTTTACGCGATTCTCCTCGTGATTTAGGACATTACACTTTGTGTTCTGGTTTTTAAGTGTGGGGGGGGATATGGATAAATTTGCATTAGTGGCGCAAAAGGGGGTCTAGTATGTGCTTTTCACAAGCAAACGCCGCCTGTTATACTTGTCTTACTAGCTTTAATTTTAAAAGCATCGTGCCAACTAAATCCAATCTTGGTGTGTGTTTCTATGAACGGAACAGGTTACGACGTTCACACAATAGACAAGCAATACAGATATCCTCACCTAATGTGGGATTTATTACCCAAAGCCGGTGCCAGTAGCGTCTCCTCACGCACAGATCAGTCTTAATGCAGTTAGATACGATGGGTAAGTAAAATAAGCCAAAAACTCCCACACCGACATTTGCTGTTTATTTAGTTCAGGATTTATGGCAACACTTTGATAATAAGTGGAACGCAACTAACCAGGTGGGCTCCCAGTAAACAAGGAACAATACACACCCTTTTAGGAGTAAAAGAAGGGACAACACGAAAACGAGTGGAATCCACGCTTTATTGGCACCGTGATTTTTACTCGTTGTGCATGGCAAATCGATTTTTTTAAGTTACAAACCACTTCATTTTGGAGTGGTTACAAAGAGTTCACTCTTTTGAGGTTGTGATGAAATGTCACTCGTTGGCATTAGAGAGTAAATGAGATGCAAAACTAAAGAAATATCAAAAATACAAACATTTCAAAACAAACAAAATTAGTTTTTATTTCTTTACTGGGGATCGGTTTTTCCATGCGGAATCTCAGGAGAAAAGATAAGCTTCTTTGCAGCATCATAGCATTGATTGAAATATATTTATAGGACAGTAAGGTGAGGGTATCAACAAAAGGTGATATTTATAATAATATTTTATTAATTAAAATCGGTGATCCCGATTAAAATCGGTGATCCCCAGCGCTGGAGCTCGAAAATTTAATTCCTAACAGGGAGTGATATTACACATTTCGACCGTGAAATTGAAATGATAACAAGTAAGTTATTGATCTGGTTCCAGAAAAATAGGCCATGTGTATATCTATTAGAACCACAGATTCTTTTGCATCCAAAATAAAGTGTGTTTGTACAGGCAGATCACAAGCACTTCGTTAATATGGAATTCAAGAAAAGTTGCTATGCCATCTTCGTACTACGTCTGCTCTTCAACCTTCAACTCAATGATGGAAGTAAAAGTTTGAAGAAAAGCACGAGTTTCCAACGTCTAGAAAAATGACTTGCAGTGTGAGGACACATTCTTGTTTGACCCCCATAATGATGTCAAAAAAAAGTAGTCTTAGTTTTACGTGTAATAATATTTTATAATGTTAAGAGAGAAAACTACCTCGAACGCCAATTTTATAGCTGCTGGATCAAGCCCATCCGGCCAAACAGTGTCGAAGGCCTTCTTGAAGTATACAGCATGCCAGAAATATCATGTTACATTCGGTTTGGCGTATAGCAATAATGCTTTTAACGCGCAGAGAGTGGGTATTCGCAGCTCCTGTCTTTGCGGAAGCTACTCTGATTTCATCGTGAGGAATTGTTCAGGTTAAAGTTCTGCATTGTTTGGGAGATGTATTCTGTTAGATATCTTGGAAACACACGAAGTGAGGGTAATTTCTTACTCTTTTTCATGCCTTGTTCTAGCACGTTTTGTCTGATATCCTATAAAAAAGTTTTTTTACATTTAATTGGTTCCAACCGTTGCATTTTGGTGTGTTATAAAATATTGTGAAAGTGTCCCGATGCCCTAAGCCCACTATTGTGGTAATTTCGGTCCATTTCATCATCATATCAAGTCCAGATCGTCCCCTGCTTGGGCAAAAATACCTCTTTCCAACTATGCCAGGTGTTGTGGTTGTTTGCCTCTGCCAGGCTGTAGTTCCTACATGGCACAGTCTCAGATAGTTCATACGCAAGCTTCCATGTTGTCTACCCTCGTTTCCTTTTCCCATCAGTGGTTGACATTTGTTGTAATCTGCTCCATTTTTATCTGTCAAGACCGTCATCCTTCCATTATTCTCTCGTCGCTCATCTCCATTGGATCTTGTGCTATTACTACGGCATTAGTTGTTTTCGGTTGTTTGTTCCTATCCATATGTTTGTGTATGGTCTCTACTGTTGAAATCCCAGCGTCCATCTTTTCCATACTCTTGCTCAGGCACCAGGGTTTCATTCCTAAGTCAATGGCTGGCAAACCACACTGATTGAAGAGTTTCCTGTTCAAGCCAATTGGTATTCTTTCAATATCTGTCTGCTGGAAAGCTGCCACCTCCTTTGATTTTTCCTCTTGATTTTCCTGTAGTTGGTTTCATCTGTATATGGATTTTCTGTGCTTCTGCTCCCGTCCTAAATAGATATATGTTATGTACTGGTTCCAGTTGGTCAGTTCCAATTTATTTCTTGATGAGTGTATGACAAATATTAAACATGACTTTGTTTTCGTCATATCCATCTTCCAACCTCGTTTTGTCTCCCTATTCAGATAACTATCAGTTCTTCTAGTTTCGCTGCAATTTCGGAGATAATAACGTCATCATTAGCACTCGTTAGGATGTTTTGGTTGAGTTACTTCTTCCAGTTACTTTTTAAAATAGTTCTTCCAGGGCTGCTCAAAAGAGTTTTGGTGATATGTATCTCCTGTCGACACCACCCCTTCTGTGATAATGGTTACAGTCTCAGTGGGGTTGTATTGCAATTGTATTATTCTTAATAGTTCTTGAGATAGGTGGTTTTCTATACCTTGGTTGACAATGACTGGATGACGGCCGTATATTTCCACGGAATCAAAAGGCTTAGGGGGTAACTGGTATTCCCTGATTTTCGATGATTAATTTATGTTTGTAGATGATCTATGGTGAGAAATCAAGCCTAAATTCGGCTTGTCCTGCTAGTTGGTTTTCATCTATTTGTATAATGGTGAAGGGTTGATGGTGTGGGATAAAAAGCGCTGATTGGTCGAGATAGTTCTGAGTTCTTTGGTGTCCCCTTTCGTGAAGAGAATAATGTTGGCAATTTTCAAACTTGATGGTATAGTGCTGGACTGCAAGCACTTAGTAAATAGTTCGCTATATCTGTGATCATTTATATCTCCTCCACATTTTAGCAGATGTGATGCCATCTGGCCCCGGTGCTTTACCATTGTTTTCATTGATTTCAAAGCTCTTTCAACTTCATCTTGTCCAACCTTTCTTCCTCTTCGTCTAATTCCACTTCTGATACATATACTTTACTGTTGTAAAGTTCTTGATAAAAATTCTTCTGTTCTTTGAATTATCCTGACTCTGTCAGTGTTGATAATAGTACCATCTTCCTCTTTAATTTCGATGATATGGTTTTTCCCGATGGTGAGCTTTCTCTTTATTTTCTTCTTTATTTTCTTGCTGTTTTCCAGTTCCTTCCTTACACGTTCTGTTGTAGTCCCGGATGCCCATTTTAATTTTCTCTCTCGCTTCTCTACACAGCTTTTTATATTCTGGTGTGTTATGAGTTTCTTCGTTTGCTGCCTTTCCCTTTAATTTTTGATGGATGAATGAACATGCAGCAGTCAACAAATTTCAAGAGCAAAAAAAAAAAAAAAAGAGCAAAATTGTATGTAAATATAAACCAAAATGAAAAGAAAAGCTTTCTGAAACTAAAAGTTGGTGGAGTACCTGATTTTTAACTCAACACACATTTGTTCTGAGGCAAAAGTTCCCAATGCTGGATTAGAGTGCTGAGACAATTACCAATTAAATTGTGGAGTTAATTCAGTAAGGCTAGACAGTTTTAGTCCACTCAATCTATGAAAAATACTAGGTACACATGGACAAAATTGCTACAGAAGGTTTTCTTGCTGTAACTAGCAGTAACAGATCTCCCAAACAACATATCAAAAAGCTAGAAAAAGGGAAGCCTGGCAAGACATGGTAATTTGCATTTATCTTACGTGGACGTATACGCCCATATTTTGACAAAGGTATATAGCTCATAAATGCATGTTTAGGAAGATTTTCCAATTTTCTGTTAGTATTTTAACATGTTTTACATGGCTATGCCTGCAATGTGTGTAGCACTTGCAATTGATATATTAAAGTGGAAAGTGATGGTCATTATTCAAGATGGCCGCATTTTTCCCGCCAAAATTAATTTTGAATTCTAGATGATTTGTCAGCCTGCAATCGGGATGGGGAGATCTTTATTTAGCAAATTATTATCATAGAGTATTTATTCAAACACATTGGGTCAACTAGTGCCGGGGGCCCTCCCTATGTGAAGTGATGGGTATATGTGCCTCGGCCAGGTGAAAAATAGGGTCCTTTCCCAGTTCCTTTCAGATAAAATGTACCCATAAATACGGGGTCATTCGGTACACAAGCTGAATAAAATGGGGTCATCCAGTATGAAACTTTAAGGGGCCAATGATGTTAAAACCTGAAATTAAAATAGGAAATGTCTCTTTTTCAGAGTTCAAACTGCCATGGAATTATAAAATTGCTGCCATTAAATTATAAATTTGTTTAAAATGTGCACGTAGGCTGCAAAAAAATTGAATTTGGTGTTCAAATTCTTTAAAAAAGTTGATAATTTTATGCAAACTTGTGATAAAAGTGGATAAAAGGAAAGAAAATGGGGGTCATTGTGTAATCTATGTGAACATTTTAAAAAGGGGGTCATTTTGTAACAGCCTGGGTAATAGGTAGGACAGCAGCATAAAGAGGCGGCCAAGCATTCAAACTATTCCAGACGTCACCAAAGTCAGCATCTCACAGACCTTGACTATGTAGCTCTAACAGGGGGTGTGATATCTGCTGCACAAGATCTACTACAAAGCATCATTTTAGAATGCTGCATATAAGTCAGTCTACATCTAAATGCCAAAGAGACGGAATGGAATACATGACCGATGAGGAAGAGAATCATCAACCTATCTGCAGTACACACGGTACCCAACTCAAAAAGGTTACCTCAAGTACCTCGGGGTCCTATGTTGGACAGCAAGAAAGACTCAAGAGTTAAAGGGCCGTGGCCTGGTCGCTAATAGCATCATCCCCATACTCCAAGATTTTACTGTAAGTGGTCAACATTTTGGTATTTGAAGAAAGCTACAGTTGTCTCATTTACCCTGTGAAATCTTAGGGTTAAAGGATATTTGGTTTGGAAGTTATGAGCGAAAATGTACCCCCATTTTGATCGACCGATATTAATTTTACACAATAGGGCTAAGAAAATCCTATTTTTAGCTCTCACATGAAAACGGGTTGAAATATCAGCGCAAAACTGTTCAGATGGGGTTTAGAGGTGAAGACCATTCTATTAAGATGAAAACTTTATTTACTTAAATCGGGTCGTCCCCTTCTAATATATTGTATAATAACCAAAATATAGGCAAAAATGGCACATACGTTTTATGCAAATTAGCATGTCTTGCCATGCTTCCTTTTTTCTACCTTTTTGATATGTTGTTCGGGAGGGTTTATACAACAAGTTACAGCAAGAAAACCTTCTGTAGCAGTTTTGTCCAGGTCATACCGTAGATTGAGTGGACTATTTGAGCTGAGAGAGTTAACATGGTCTTTATTTTGTATTATTTTAGGTTTAATGGAGCATATACGATTAGCATCTATGCAGTACAGACAAGAACACGATGGGCAGAATTATTTTTCCAATCTTTTACAGGTATGATATTATAGCCTGTGAGCTAGCAGACATCTGTAACACATCTTGAGTACAAAAGATTTGAGTGATTAAATATGTAGACAACCTGACAGGGACCCCTGAAATGTGATTCTTAAAGGTCCATGGCCCGATCGCTAATAGCCTCGTCCCCAGAAGCCCCAGATTTTACCAGAAGTGGTCAACATTTTGGTATGAGAAGAAAGCTACTATTTTTCTCATTTACCCTGTGAAATCTTAGAGCCAAAGGATGTTTGGTTTGGAAGTTATTAGCGAAAATGTGTCCCATTTTGGTCGACCAATACCAATTTTACACAGTACTCTATGGGGCTTACAAAATCACGTTTTTAGCTCTCACATCAAAACGGATTGAAATATCGGTGCGAAACTTTACAGATGGGGTTTTGGAGTGAAGGCCAATCTATCAAGATGAAAACTTATATCTTTATATCGGGTCATCCCCTTTTAAGTACAGCCTTAAGGAGGGGTCTATAGACAAAGATTACACAGGGGTCATTTTTTTTAATTGATTCAATCATTTTGAAAAGTACGCCATGTTATTTGTCTAACTATAAAGATTTAAAAAGGTATGTTTGTACTATCTACAACTTGAAAAGTTAAGGTTAAAAACAGCAAAAATCAATAAAAAGGGTAAAATTCAGTTGTACATGGGTCAAATCTTAAAGTTGCTCTGATTTGGATATTGTTAGTGGAGCTCATATGAGGAAGAATGAGGAAAAATAAGGAAGAGTTTTTACTATCTTAAATGTTTACTTACCAATGTAGGCCCCCAAAGGTCAGCGTCTATTGCATTCAATTTGGCTTGACCTTATTTCCCCCTACTTTGCTTTGTTAAGCATGCATTTGAGACACTCAAATCTATGCTACAAATGACCATATTACAAATGTCTGCGAGCTCCTGTGCTATCTTTTGGAACTACCTGCCTTTTAAACAGCATTTCTGATTTCATATAGTATTTTCAACCAGTTGAAATGCAGCTTTCAAATATTTAAGCTGTAGCCCTTTTCAGCCCTACCATTATTCTTACCATGTTGTCCATTGGCTCATAAAATCACATAAGATCCATTGTGATCAATTGGCAGGTCAAACTCATGGACTTAAAATGGCACAGGTACATTTTCAACAAATATTAAATATCTTTAATTTGTCCACAAAGTCATTCAGTTCCGTTTCGAAACTTATAAACATTATGTATAAATGGGCTTCTTGAGTTTGGCACAAGAAACTATTACAATAATTTCTGTTGCCTTAGTTCTTCATCTTCAATGAAGTGTTCCTTCAACATTGATTTCTGCCTGTGAATTTGTGAATGTGAATTGTCTTCAAAGTATAGTTATTCCAGCTTATGACAATTAATAGACGATCTACTTGAACACTGTTGAAGCTAAAAAAATAGTTAAATTAGAGTAAAGTTATTGAAAAGAGATCTTGTTTTCATTCTATGGACAAGGTGATAATTGACTTTTTGAATTTTTACAATGTTTAAAATTAATAATCTGATACATTTAAATAATTGAATTCACACTCTGATTATCTGCAATTTACTCTTGTGAAGCAAAGGCCAGAAAGTTTTGTCACGGATCAGCCTAGACAATCTATCATATCTACCTCATTTCTTGATCAAATTCCTTCATTTTTCAGCATAGAAAGTAGAAGATATATAGATTATGAAAACATCAACTGCATAATAGTTGGGTAAACAGGCTAAGGTCAATTTTTTTTTCTTGCACACATTTTTAATACACAATGTACACATAAAAACTCATAAAACATATAGGAGCCTCAACATGAGGCTTGTGGGCCTGCAACACAGTACATTTTATCTAAAAGCTGTTGTTTTGAGGATATGATGTATGCATGAATTACAACAGGAATGGACTGAGCTTTTGGAGGTGATTTTTGGAGGTCACCGGTCTTCAACCCTTACTGCATATTCCACAATCCAAAATTAGGAAATAAAGGGTGATGCAGTATCATATATATATATATATATATATATATATATTAAAAAAAAATAAATGTGTACACTTATATAGCACCATTCACAATGTATCAAAGTGCTTTACATTTATTCTGCTGCCACTAGAATATGTCAGCTGCCTTACAAATGCCCCAGATATACGTTTGGGCGGCACTCAATGGACAATATTCAGTGGCGTAACCAGACCTTTGCAAATGGGGGAGCAGAAGGGGTGCCGAGGCATTTTGGGGGGTGAATATGGGTCCTTCTCCATAGACACTGTACAAAAAAAAAAAAAAAAAAAAAAAAAAAAAAAAAAAAAAAAAAAAAAAAAAAAAAAAAAAAAAAAAAAAAAAAAAAAAAAAAAAAAAAAAAAAAAAAAAAAAAAAAAAAAAAAAAAAAAAAAAAAAAAAAAAAAAAAAAAAAAAAAAAAAAAAAAAAAAAAAAAAAAAAAAAAAAAAAAATATTCCTAACAGCTCCCCATTTTGCACCCGGGTGAAGAGAGGCAAGCGAGGTAAAGTGCTTTGCCCAAGTGCATAACACATTAGCCTCAGCGGGACTCAAACCTGGGACATTATGAGCCCATAGATGATACTGAAAACCCTTTTAAGAAACTGCCTTGGGGCCCATTATTGCAGAATAATGAGTAGTAAACGGTCCAATTAGAATGATACATTTTCAATAATGGGCAGTAGAGGTAGTAGAATAAGTAGATAGACGGTAATAAAAATTGCATTAATGAAATTGAACCGAGTTTGTATATCATGTCAAGCATTTGATGGCAGACATGACATCACAAAAGTATTCAAAATAGGATGATGTTGAATATGGTTGTTTCTCTTTCCTTGTGTGAAGATCCATTCTGCTCTTGGTCTGACTACTACACTAGGAACTGCTACAGCAATGGCACATCTGGCTCCCAAGAAAGACCATGAGATAATAATACTTAGCAAATCACCTACTTCTGATTTCTTCAGGTGAGTCAAGCTTTCCTCACCATCTGCCTCCTATCCATCTCTTTTAGCTTCTTTTTTGTCTTAACAAAAGTACTGGTTTTAATAATTTTATTTTATTAGTTTTAAATTTTCATGATTTTTTAAAGTGGATATGCACTTTTCACAATGCAATTTTTAAAACAAAAATAGGGAACGATTGCATGGACCTTCCCCATGCTTAAAGGGGTAAGAAGCGATTTGCTAATCCAAATCATTTGCAGGGTATGTTAGGATACCTGTACTTGTTACGTACATGCTAAAATCTGATTTTTGATGATTTTTTCGATTTGCTGATTTAGCAAATCACTGATAGTGTCTTTAAAGACAAGGCAGTACTGTTTATCTGATTCTGTAATTTCTATACGTGCATCAAGATTCTGAATTGAGATCAAAAGAGCCTTTCCCTGCGAATATCACAGACATTTTTTTGATTCTCTTGCATTATCGCTGCTAATCCTCTTAAAGGCACTATGCAGTAAAATATATGAAATTTCCAGGTGTAGTTTAAGAATGAAGGATAAGTCTGTAGAATTTGCGTAAGTTATTTTTGCAAGTGAACAAGTGATAGAAAAGGTAGATAACATTTTTCAAAGATATCAATTGTCATTCAATTACGTGTTGCAGCAAGTGTCCGTATGGACAGTGACACCTAAAATGTCCAATTTGTCCTTAATAGGTTGCTTTTGGTCTTATCACTTGTAGGGTATGTTAGGATACCTATAATTGTTACAGACATGCAAAGGTCTGATTTTTGATGATTTTTAGATTTTCCGATTTAGCAAATCACTGATAGTGTCTTTAAGTGTGATCTGCCTATGAGATCAGCCCTTGCAATGCCCCAAGCGTGTTATGCTAATCATTGAAGGAATTAATAAAACTCTTTTTTTTTAACCCCGGGTTTTTTACATTATTTGGAATGCTATACCAATGTATTAGATCACACCTGAAGTGAATAGGCTGATTACATCCTCTTTATGTGATAAGATGATGATTTAGTATTTTCTGACGTTCACAGCAGAAAATCAAAGCATGGTTTTCTATAGGGATAAATTATGATACCAGGCAATGTCAAAACAAGGTTTGCGGTTTTCTTTTGTACTTGTTTGTCCAATAAACTTTCAAAACGTTCTCGGTAGGTGGTCTACAACCAATCCAGTGCAATTTGAGAGAAATTTGTATCCTCAAAAAATCTCCTCCTGTCACTTTAAGAAAAGCTTATTCACAAAATTTGAGTTGATTTCAATCTTGTTTTCCATGGTCCCATTTTGTAGGCCACTGTGCTGTAATTCTAATACAAAATTGTGAATTTCTTACAGATATGACTGAATTTGCACATACGTCGTAAGATTAGATACACATGGATTACTAAGGCTAATAGTTCAGATGATATAAAAATCTTACCTTTTTAAGGTTATTCAGGGGACGAGGTTGTGGATCATGAAATGCCCCTTTAAAACATCCAGCAGCATACAAATGTGCAAAGGCTCCCAACAATGGAATATTTTTATCAAAAACTTCCTAAATATAATGGCATAACATTAGACTATCAAAATATATTACATTTTTATATAGTAAGCACATATTGAATTACTGATGTTTGTTTTTGTTCATCTGTTTCAGACTGGTGTACTACACTCTCAGGGCCTTTATTGATGATCTTCATATGTATGCATTGAGCCTGGCTATATTTTTTCCAGATTTGGTATGTAAACAAAAACTTGTTTGTCAATCTGTGGTCAAGAAGAGCTAGAACCCAGAAATAACAAAAAAAATGGTGGTCAGTCAATACATAGGCATCTTGATGCAAATGTCATTGGATTTTTTTAACACTAACATGCCAAAATATAATGAGCAACAGTTCTATGAGTAATTTACCATTTAAAAATTTACAGTGGAATTGCTTCTCTTGGCTGGTTTTATTGCTAGCTAGCATGACTCCTAGATCCTCATCCTTCTTCTCCTCCTCCTCCCCCTCCCCCTCCTCCTCCTCCATCTGCTGCGGAGCAGTTGATCACAATCCGTCTCTATGCAGCTTTCTCCCGGGCAGTGAGGATGATTTCTCTTGGAGTAAGCTCAACATCCCTGTTGATCAGCCTAGCATTGTACTTGAGCATGGTGGGTGACTTCTTTTCTCTTTCCCATGCATAGGTTAATAAAGAGCATATTGGGAGATGAAGTTCCTCCTCTGGCTTTCACAAGACATGACCCAGCCAATGAAGTTGCCTATGGTGGATGGTATCAGAAAGAGGTTTCTGGCTTGTCATGTTGTAGACTGCCTCATTACTAACATGGTCTTTTCTGCTCCAAACTGTATCAAAACTGTTGATGTATGATTCAAGCTGTTGAGTTAGTATTTGTGTCTCACATCCAAAAATACAGTATAGACAGGCAAGATGATCTAAAAGTATCCAGTTTTGGGTTAAGAAGAACGATCTAGATCTGGGAGTTCCATATATTCTCTAGCTTCCAAAAGGCAGCACAAGCGAGGCTTCTCCTTGGATGGATATCACTCTCGGAACTTGCCATCATCGATCCCAAATACTTTTAATACATTACATTAAAATACATTAAAATGAGTTCTCCATCAAGAGTGCGATCTCCTTCCCCACAGAAAATGACATCACTTCTGTTTCACTAATGTTAATCTTCATGATAAGCAACTATGCATTGAAAGAACGCATGTGTAATCGTATATTCATGTAACCTGTACACAACGAATCTACCACTGAATTGTATTTTTCAGGATCCAAGTACAACTGATATTGACAATATTCCAGCTATTTTTAGAATCATTACAAGAGGACCGCCTACTTTTAGAAGGTCTGACATCAGTTCAAATGAACTTTTTGGGGTAAGTGAATTCAGGGAGCAAATTGTCACAATTAATGGACCAATTTGCCATGGATGAAAGTGAACATAGCTTCTTGTAACTTGGTGTCATTATCGGAGGTGTAAATGAGCTCGTTTAGTTGATAGAACTTTGAAATCTAACATATTGTTCATGAGCCAAAGGCAAATGGCACTCATTTGATATTTTGCCCTTTTTTGGAATACAGGCCGTAGTGTAACAAATTATGTTTTCTAACTTGCATTAGGGGCAAATCAACAAAACAAAAAAACTTCCAAATTTTAACCAATTTGTTCCCCTGGTTCATTTTGTTCATCTAAAGGAAATAATTCTCAAGTCTCAAAATTTTACTGAAGTTTGAGTTTTCTTCTGATACTAAAAATCGTACTATTAAAAGGTGACTCAGAGATTTCCCGATGAGGGCGCACTCAATTTTCAACAAATCATATTTGTCCATATACTAATAATTGTGTGAAATAACTAAGCTCAAATCAAATTCCTTCATATAAGAAACCACAACTTTGTGATAAAATTCTGGATCTGGAATTTTTGTTATACACGTATCCTATGGCACTCTTATACTGTGCATAAATGTTTACTTCATGAAAATGGAAAATCCGATTCATCTCTAACTTTGGAATTAAGCATTTTATGTGACTATCTTTAGTTCTAGATGACTATTTTTAATTACTACACAAAAAAATGGTATTTTGAAATCTGCCTTTAATGAGGAGAAGTGGGCAGAAGAGGTTGTCAATCGGGCCACTCACCTCTAATTAGATTCAGTAAACATACCAAATTTAATCACACAAGTTTTCACTTAATGACCATTTCCAGTTTTAATATTTTCTTTTTCTTAAATTTTCATAGGCATCCTACGTCAACACTGATCCATTTTCACTCATCCAACACATAGAGAACTCAGTGAAGTTACGCAGCCAACAACGAACAAAGGACCATTTCAAAGAGCTTCAAAGAGCAACCAACAGAGAAATAAACAAAGAATTGGAACGTAAATTAGAGCTTCAATGACAAGAAAACCACTGAGATTTTAATGTCATCCCCCACGAAAGGTTTTTAATGAAACTAGTTTTCAAAGTAAACATTCAAATGCTAAACCATGGATCTCTTGATTTCTGACGAAGTGAATTCAGTGAGTTTGCATAAATAGTAATGCTCTGAATGGTGAGCAGTCCAAAGTGGTACTCCCCAGGGTACAGCATTGGGTCCTCATATGTTTTTACTTAATATCCATGAAAAGGACACAAGCTGACACCAGACTGATTGGTCCATCATATCACAGAAGATGAAAAAGCACTTCAAAGATTTAGATAACCATGGCCATTGGCCACGTCTTGGGGCAGCAGGGGGAATATGCCAACCACTCAATTGGAACCTTCACCTTCCATTTAAAAAAGTGCAACAGTCATACCCCACAGAACCTGCTTAAACCACTTGCAATGGGGATCCCTTAAGATGAAAGAGAGCACATCACATGACCTGTTTTTAGAAATGATAAATTGCCAGCTATACATTGACTACCAATTTTAAAAAAAATGATATTAAAACATGTATTACATATATTTGTTCTGTTAGTCTCCCAAAGGCCGTGCCATCACTTTCCTAATCCCATTAAAAAAAAAACTACTAATTAAAGGGCATTTCGAGTGATCTATAGCCTCATCCCCACTTACCAAAAGTTTAGATTTTTATAGTATAGTATGTGTGCCTAATCTTGCATGCAAATTCAATCTCACTCTTGAAGAGTTTTATTTCAGTCCGTAAACGGATAAAAATTACAACAGTGCCTTTGGGGCAGCGTGAATACAACATTTGCACATAACATCACAATAACGCCCAGTCAGAATCACCTGAAAATTATTGAAATATTCTATTTTCTCAGGATTTTCAAATGACCATAAAATGAAAAATGCATGCTAGGATCACAAAATGCCCTTTTAATGTGGAGGATGTGGGGCCATTTAATATTTAGTTTCATCTTGATAGAATTATGCCTTCACACCCCCCAAAATCCCATCTGTCAAGTTTTGCGCCGATATTTCAATCCATTTTAAATGTGAGAGCTACAAATGCAATTTTAAGAGCCCCATAGAGCTCTGTCTAAAATTAATATTGGTCACCAAAATGGAGAACTTTTCACATACGCTAACTTTAAAAAAAACCCACTATTTAGCCAAGATTTCAACGTGTAAAGTGAGAAAAATAGTACCTTTTCTTTCCGACACGCAAAATTTTGAACCACGTCTGTAGAATCTGGGTTCTGAGACAAGGCTAGTAGCAATCAGCAGAACATAGCCCTTTAGTAAAGACGCTTGTCTGCAGTTGAATCCACCCCAATGCTCCAGTTTGGGGAAATTTTTTTTATTGAAAACTTGATAATTTATCTGACATGTGTTTAATATAGGCACATTGCAATGTATTACATGGATTGGTTCAATCAAACACTCTATTCTCACCATACTACAATACATAACCATAAACAACTGCTTGTATCAGCTGCAAGTGCACATGTGGTGTAGTGGATCAGCGCTCGCCTCGTCAGCGCTCGGCCTCGAAGCCAAGGTTTTGTGGGTTCGAGCCCGCGGTTGCCAATGTTGTTGTGCCCTTGGGCCCAAGCACTTTACCAACCCCCTCGCTTGCCTCTCTCCCACCCAGAGTATAAATGGGTACCGGCCTATGCTGGGAATGCAAAACGACTCGCTGTGCGGAGGAGAGGCGACCCCCCCCCCACAACATTATATGAGGAGTCTGTGGCCCAACGGCCAATGACAGAGAGATGGGGGCACTCCGTCTGTGGGCGCACCATTTGCATCAGCTGCTAGTGACTTTATTATTCAAAATTATCAAAGCAAGATACAGCAAATTAACATGCACATGTCCTTACTGCGTCTTACAAAATGCAGCCTGTTTCAGAGGCGTATCCAGGATGACCCCCCGGGGTGCAAACTGACGATGCAAATTTTGGCCGCCCTGTGGAAATTGAAAATGGGCACCCCATTCCTCCCTCCACGTCTTCTTGAATATGCATAACATCCACAGAAAAAAGTTATCGGCGAGCGCATGACCGGAAAATTTTTGAAATTGTGGTGGCAATTGACAGTTTTGTCGACAACTAGTCGCACTAAAGTGGACAGTTTCATTCGCTTTCTCCGAGCTTTTTTCTGTTTCGCGCCCCTTTCCTTATTTTCAGCCCTTTTTCCTTTGTTTTTTTGTTTTGACGCCCCTTATTATTCCCATATTCCCTTTAAACCCATTTCCTTTGCCAATCTTGCGTCCTTTTCCTTTAAACTATTTTCACAAACCCCATTTTGTTTTTTCCCCCCCCAAAAAATTTTTCCACCGCTTTTCGTTGTGTTTCAGTTTTGAACGCTCTTTATTTTTCGTTAGTCTCCAATTCCTTTGCTATTTTTAGCGCCCCTTAATTTTCCTTAAACTTTTCTCACCATTGTTCCTTTTTGGCGCCCCTTTCTTTTTTTATCCGTTTTTCTTTTCTTTCTCATTTTTGCTGCTCGTTTTTTATTTGTATTAGTTTAAATTTTCTTTCAAATGAGTTCAACCAACCCATTCGTTTCGCTATTATTTTGTTTTGGCGCAATTCTTTACGATTTTATTACGTTTTTTCTTTTTTGGTTTTTTTTTTTTGTTTTTTACACATTTAGCCGAATTTGGTGTCCTAGCTTTCCCTTACAGATTATTCCTTTTCACCTTAAGCTTTTTTTTTTCTATATATTTCCCCTTTAGTTTCCCTCACTTTTTATTTTACTTTTTCTTTTCCTTTCATCCATTCCATCTCTAATTTTCTTCGTTTCCTTCCTTTCATTCCTTTTCCCCCGTCGTTCCCTTTTAATTATCCATTTCCTTTTTGCCTTCCTTCTTTTGGCGCCCGCTTTGGCTCCCCGAGGGGAAGCTACCCTTTCCCCCAGGATACGCGTGGGGGCTGGTGGCCGGGGGGGGGTTGGGCAATGTGTGTGGACTCCAATAACAGTCTGTGCAAATTACACATTGGTGAAACCTTTTGATCTGGTAGGCAAGTGGTTTGGTTATTTTTTGCAATAAAAACTGAAGATTTATAATTCATAAAAACCATGACAAATGATTGGTTTCATTGTGAGATTAAATCCAGATCAGTAATGAATTACCACATCTGGTAATTTGCCAAGACTCAGTTCAATTTTAAATGGAAAGGCTAACTCAGAGATTTCCAGATGAGGCCTTCTTAATGTTCTAAAATCATGAAAAGGCCAGAGAAAACTGGGCAAAAATCAACACTTCTCAACATCTTTTACCCAAACAGATTGGTTTGGCCTAATTATTTTGCCCATCCTCAGCAGTATTTAGAAATGGTAAGAAAAAAAAAACAAGTGATAAGAATAATTGCAACTAAGATGACTTTGCCTAGTAAGATTCGTCTTTTTAGAGATCCTGTAAAGAGGACGACAAGACATCTAAAGGTGATCAGACTGTTAAGGCATCTACTAAACTCCGAAGTAGATTGCAGAAAAGAAAGAGCTACAAAAAGAAAAAATGGAGGAAATGAAGAGGCAGCCAGTTCTAACACGCCAAAGAAACAAGGTAATCCCAAACAATTAAAACCGCCTATTTCTGACTCGTCAAAGTCAAAGAAATCAGGTAACACTAAACATTTACAATAGTATAAGTAGATTCAACCCATCGTGTCACCCGAGGAAAAGTTTTGGACACCGTCGATTAGTTGGGAGAGGAGGCAGAAAAAGAAATTGTGTGGCCCTATTCACCTGTTTCATGAATAAAGGGGGTTAATCTTGTCTTTCCGGTGACATCATTTTTACATGAGAGTGCAAAGACTTGTATGTCCTTGTATCCAAATCAGGGCCCTCAGAAGTCGGTAACATCAACTCACCCGTTACATGGAACAAACACACTGAAGCAAAAATAGATTAGTCATAGAATGTGTTATGAGAGTTAATGTAGCTAACATCAAGGAGGTGATGAGGAAGTTGATGTGATTTTTTGAAACGCATCAAAACCAGTAGTCCGGCTGGGCGCTGACATTTGACTATTGCACGGAATAATTATCAGGTTGGTGCTTGTATACACACATAATGTCAATTCGATACAAACGCCCAAAATATCAGTGTTGGATGTTTGCGGTGCTATGGAGTGTTAAATTTTGTTCCTACCACGGCAACACAACGAATGAAATGACACATCAGTCGTCTTGGTTTAATAAGAAACCTCCTTCAATGAATACATCTTTCAACCTAAGCGCGCCATTGAAGTATGAGAAAAAAAAGAGTATATGAGATGAGTATATGATCCAGGTACACTATTTTACACTGGCCACCCTAACACATACATTAATTGTATCACTACAGATAGGTATGGCAAACGGTACCCACGTATGAGGAAGAAAAAAGCGAGGCAGCCATTGCTTTCTAGTGTTGGCAGCACGCTAGGTTTTCTTTGTGGGCGGCAAAACCTGCGAGACGGTGAATTTCTAAAGATTACGGTAACTTTTTGCCTCTCTATCTCTATAGAACCTCTTTGGCTCAATGCTCTTACGTGATTGATTGAATGCTTTCTTTAAGCAGGGCATTGATTTTTCTTCGCTATCGTAGCCTGTGGTGTGTGTTTTTCAATGATTATTAGCGCTCGTGGAATTTTTAATTTCCAACCATGCACATGCCCCACATTCAATTCCAATACCTTCAGAAAAGTACTAGAGGTTACCACGATGGGTTGAATCTACTTAAGTGATAGTAGGAAAGCTGTCCTCTAAATTCTGTTATAAAGTGGACACAACCACTAATAAAATGTGCAATTCTTCACTGGAATTGCAGAGGGCTTAGGCCCATTATGAAGAAGGTAAAATGCCCTCATAACTTGATCAAAGCAAAGCAGATTCCTTGTCTTCAGGAAACCACGTCCTAAGTTAGAATACAAATAAAGTTCCAACTGTTTTAAGGCCCAGAAATCTAATGAGTCATTATTTTGAGAGTTGAAAACTTACAAGTACCAAAACCAAGATGCGTCCAAAATGACTGCCATTTTCTAATGGTATCCATAACGTCCTTAGGTCAAATTCGAAATACAAATTAAGTGTCTATAACGTATGTTTTAGGCATAAAGAATCTAATCAAAGCATTTTCTAGAGATGCCCAAAACCAATAGGTAGACAAATCAAGATGGCGTCAAAAACCACCAGTTGGTATTTTTTATACCCTTAGAAACGTGTGGGGAGATTTCGCGCCGCCGTATCGTTGAGGGCTGCTCATTAAATGCCCCCCCCCGTGCGTGACGTCAGACGATTAATTTGAACACAGCCCGTTGTTAATCATTGAAATTTGTCTTTACATGTGTAGAAGCTGCATAAATTCCCCCCATGCGCAATCGTAGGATAGGTGGAGCAAATAAACCATTCTACCATTGATGGCTACTCCTTCCCCGTCAAATCGATTAATGAAGTGAAGCCTCAGAATGGATTACTGCAAATCGTTCCGTACGACGTTTTTCTCTCTTTGCCTTTGATCGGCTACGTTTGGCCGAGTAATAAGTTTTGAACTTATTTCGCTTCTAATCATCTTTCACATTTTATTCACAAGCCGACATTTATTATGGCAAATCCTGAAGGTTTAACCTCTATACTCGTACCATATTTGACTTGCATCGGTTGTAAAAAACTTGTGGCGTTTTACATTATGCATAGATTCATCCCTTCGAAATTTTGACTGTTTCTGCATGCCGCCCTGGTTAAAGAAGCCCCCGATCGGGAGATGTCTTGCACACGTCACGCTATATAATGCTCATTAATTATGCTTGATATTCCTTGTAGCCTGAAGAAAGTAGGGGGGCACAAGGTCAAGCCCCATTGAATGCAATGGGCGTTGAACTCGGGGTTGAACTTCTGTGCCCCCTACATCGGTAACTAAGCATTTTAGACAGTCAAAACTATTCCTTATTTTAACCCTATGAACTCCACCAATAATTTGCACCGTTTTTTATCCAATTCGGTGCAACTTTAAAATTTGACCCCTGTACAACTGAAATTGACCATTTTTATTGATTTTTGCTGTTTTTAGCCTATAACTCGGAAACTTTAGGCTGTATATAGTCCAAACTATACCTTTTCTGAATTTCTGTGGTTAGACAAATAACATGACATAATTTTCAACATGATTGGATCAATTGAAAAATTTGACCCCTGTACAAACTTTGTCTTGGTCCCCTCTCCTTAAAGCACCATTTGCTGCACTTAAGAATCGCGTTTCATGGGTCCCTGTCAGTCTGTTAGCATATTTAATCACTCAAACCTTTTGTACTTGAGATGTGTTACAAATGTCTGCTAGCTCCTGGGTTAAAAGATCACAATAGAGAACTTTTAAAATGCCACTCACATAGCTGAGGAGCGTGTCAAACAATTAACCCTTAAGCCAAATCATTCTCAACTCCTTACCCCTCGTCTCCGTAAAGCTGGCAGAAGCAGATACAGACACGTTAATTGTATCAACAACTCTAGCTATATAGCAGAGTCAGAAGAGCTGTCAGTTGTCATTGGTCCAGACACTGACTTGTCATGTTGGTATATCGGGCGACTACTATTATCTACTACAGATATGTACATATCGTCCCAGCAAACCTTTAACAGTCTTCAACATTCATGAAATTCAGCTTGCCATCGGAGAAACTATAGAAATCATTCATTCATATTCATTCATATTTATTTAAATTCATTTAGTTTCTACATACTGTGACGGCTTGGGATACTTTGTCTTCTATCTACCATCGGGGCATTGGGCAGGCGTAATTTTTGTGGACATTTTTAGTGCACAAGAACGGGAATATGACAGTTCAGTTTACTTAATCCATGCAATTCTCTTGAAGAATATGGCACCTGAAGTTGTGCGATGGCTCCAACTCTTGCTCTCTACTTGCTTGGGATCGTCAACTTTTCCCTCAAGATGGAAGACTTCAAAGGTCATTGCTATCCTGAAGCCCAAGAAACCAGCAAATAGTCCAAGAGTTATACGGCCTATACTGGATGCTGCTATTCACCTCTTATAAGCTGACTTGGGAGAAGAATTGACTGCTGCTCCGACAGGATCAATAATACGGTCGAGGCAAATGTACTATGCACCCAGGCTTGATCTCAAAGAGGTAAAATGTAAATCAACAACCGATCAGATAGCAAGATCAGCATCTTCGTAGATCTAACTGCTGCATATGATACAGTCTGTCATCAAGGTCTCTACCTCAAGCTACTCAAAGTCTTCCCTGATGCCAAGCTTGTCAAGTTCATAATGCTGCTCATCCAAGACACATCTTTCATCCTGGAGACATCAAATGGGCAATGCAGTAGAAAGCGCAAACTTTGGAATGGTGTCCCAAAAGGTTCTGTCCTGGCACCCAGTCTTTTCAACATTTACATCTCAAATGTGCCAAAGATACATTGTTCGCAGTACTCCTACGTAGATGATACGGCACTTGGAATAGCTGCTGATTCCTCTGAGGCCTTAGAAACGGCGTTGCAGAAAGACCATATCACTGTAAGCCAATTCATCACCGACGACACTTGACACTCGCAAACCCAAGACCGTTAGCTCTGTTTTGCACATTTCAAATCAATGCGCAAAAAGAGAACTTAACATCACTCTAGATGGAAATAAACTGTCACACGACCCAACACCGAATTACCTTGGTGTCATAATGGACAGCAACCTTACTTTAAATCAACACACCAAGACAGTCACTGCCAAGAACTGGATGGGGTGCATCTTTCGAAATTTACATACATGTTGCTTTGGCATACTCAACTGCTGAATACACGACACCAGCATAGAGTCAGTGTACACTCACACAACAAGATTGATGTCATTTTGAATGATGCAATGAGACTTGTTGGTGGTTGCCTTTTGGCGACGCCTGTAGAATATCTTCTCCCTGGCATAGCTCCTCTAAACTGTAGGAGGAACTTTCAGACGATCAAGCTCGCCAAGAAGTGTGATGAACCTGGTAGCCTAACCCTCCACCTCACTTGCTACCCAATCCATGACACTGCAGTCGCAGTATGCAGTATCCCTATCGACCATCCTGGATCAATGACATTTGGTCTGAGCAATGGTCAATTCCTTACTTTGAAGCTAGAGCTGTTTGTGGACAGTCCATCTGGCAGGCAAGCTCAGGAACTGTGACCTTAATGGGATAAGCATGGGTCCAACCTCACAGACTCAGAACTCGCATATCCAGTACAAAAGTACTGCCTTCACGAGATAGGTATATTGAACTTTTTCACATCCAAACTGCGAGGTGGAGTGCCACAAATCATTAGCCACCATCATAGATGAATGTGAGGTCTACAAGTTCCAAGAGAATCCCCGACACTGATCAAGATTCTGTATTTCCATAATATCTACATATCATTTAAACCAAGATCAAGATTCTTTATTGCCATAATATCTACATTATCATAAAACAACCAAAACATAAAAATACAACAAAAGTAATAAAATACAAGCGGTTCTCGAACACAAGTCTCGCCTGCTTCGCGCTTATTTGTAAGACAAAAAGCAGCACAAAATAATGAATTATTAAAAAAAAAAAAAACCCCAATTTCTTAACTAGTTTAACTTCCACTATGTCAATTTTGACCCCACCCTAGGGGGTCACAACATTTTTCCATTGTGGAGATATCATCTTGCAAGTTGAAAACCCCCCACAGCATACGGCAGAGAGGTTAGGAGTAGCACCCCTGGTTTGCATTTATAGTATTCTTGACTTCCTGCTCTTTCATTTGCCACCACCCCAGGGGTCACAACTTTTCCATTGTGGAGATATTAATCATGGGAAGTCTCACAAGAGCATAACTAAGAGTTAGGAAGTTAGCACCCCAGGGTTTGCATTTTGATAGTATTCTTACTCTCATCTTATGTTTTGACACCACCCTAGGGTCACAACTTTCCATTTGTGAGATATTAATCTTGAAAGTCTCAACATGCGCACAAGTAAGCATTTGTAGGAAGTACACCCCCGGGTGTCATGTTAGTATTATTTACTTCTCACTCTTTCTTTGATACACATCGAGGTCACAACATCTACCGTTTGGGAGATATTAATCTTGAAATGTCACCCAACATAATCATAACCACGAGATGGTTGCAGAAGTAGCACCCCCGGGTTTCATTTATGTATTCTTTATTTCCTGATCTTTCATTGACACCACCCCCAGGGCCACAACATTTTCCAGTGAGGATATAGTTAATTCTGAAAAGTTCATGCAAAAATCCCTTAAAATTCACTAAATTTAGTTAAAAATATGAAATTTATTCAAATTTGGCAACAATATTTTGAAAAAAACATGTGTCCACATTTAAATTTGAGCGCCTACGGTGTCAGAAAGTGGTGAAATTGGTCACAATTTTGCTATTTTCACATTTCAGGAATGTAAAACAGGCTGGCAACCCAAAAGGATGACCAGAAGTAGAAAAAAATTCATTTCAATGAACACATGGCACTGATATAGCTATTATAGATGATGGTTAATACCTTTGTGTGGTGTACTCCCCCCCTTTTGATAAGTCTCTGGGTTTTGCACACACCAAAGCACACACACAATATACTGCCAAAAACCACATGATGACCTCTTAATTATTGTAAGGTAAACAAAGCCTGAATCGAATTCTTTTTGAAGGTGTGTAGGATTTCCACAATGACATTGACAACCTGAGAAACTTGTTGAAAGACCATCGCAGTTTAGCATTGTGCAATTTTAAAATAATCACAGAATGCCCCTTAAGTGGCCCACATGCATTTTTGACCACAAATTATATTCACACAAAAAAGATGCTTACCATATAGTAGTCTAGTAGCGAAGAATTGTGCATATCCAATGTACCATTATGCGATACAGCAATTACGCATATTGTAATTTAGAGCAATTGCATCAAACAAATGCCCCTTTAATTGATCCACTTGCACTTTGACCGCAATTGTGATTCATACAAAAGAGTACGGCATAGAAGTCTCATGTTTGTTAGCGAAGGAGCGAATTTTGCATATCCAAGTACAATTTCAGTGAGTGATACAGCAATTATGATAATTAATTAGATCAATTGATCAAAAAATGCCCCTTAAATCGGCCCACCTGCACTTGACCCAATTATGATCACCCAAAAGATTGCATGGCTAGTATTTTTCATGCAGCCGAAGGAATTGTGCTATCCGAGTACGGTTCAGAGATACAGTAATTACGCTAGTTAATTAGGCTATTTGCATACCTAAGCCGTCTGTATCAACACACGCTCAAATTGCGAAAAAGATGCGCACCATGCTAGGCTTCTGCAGTGAAAGGAAGTTTCCGTATCCAATGTACCGTTTCAAAATTATAGCAATTACGCTTTTGGCATATTAATTTAGCTATTTGCATACTTAATTTGCCCGAAAACGCCCCGAACGAAATCTAATCAGTTCGCGAACTCTCCAGCCCGCTCACCTTCACAATTACATCATAACGGCCTTACGGGAACTCCAGAAAACTTGTACACAAGACTTGCGGGGAAAATTTTCCTCACCCCCCCCCAAATTTTTTCCTGTTTTTAATTATGCAAATTAGCTACTTAATTAGCATTATTTTACGCCCAAAATGAATCAGTCGAGAACTTGTGGACCCGCTCCTTTCCAACCAAGTTACATCATCATACCCTTACGGAATCCAGATAAAAGTAAAACCCAAGCCGTGAACACGGACGTCAGGCAGACAGACAGCATGGACCAGGACAAGCCAGACAGAAAACAGACAGACAGACGGCGGGAACGGACGACAGACGAAGGACAGAAAAGTGATTAATAAGTCTCTGCCGAACCAAAGGTTCAGGCGAGACAAAAAGAGACAATTATGGAGGAACAGTCAAAAAGCCAAGTCGGGCCAGTGGGGACTGCCCATTGCACAGAAAGAATTAAAATGATGATAACACATAATTGTTCTTCTTTCAGGGCTCCTAACCAAGGAAAGCAACGACAACAAAATGGAGCACTCGGACAAAGTAGAAAAGTGGGTGCTTGTGTGACGAAGAGAGATATGGTGAGGAAAGGAACACTCAAGAAACATGATATGGACATACATTATAAACGAAACCGCAACAAAGCTCCAGAGAATTCATCATAATGACATAGATTCTTTTTATATTGATTTTAAAATGTTTTATCGAATTAGAGTCTTTGATATCATTTTGAAGTGCCCAATTCCAAATTAAGGGCCAGAAGTTCTAATGCGTGATTGATTAAAGGTTCTGTTTTTTGATTATTGTTATAATTATCACGTAGATCTTGTTTGATAATCAGTATTTGGGGACCTGCAGTGAGAGGTGTTAAATCCAGGGGAAGTAAAAAAAATACATAAATACGCCAGTTTCAAGCTTATACATACCAAATACATTTAAGACATTAAATTTTACAAATAACGACCGTATGACCTTCTATAATGGCTACCAGAAATTGTCCTTAGCGCCCATTTTTGCAGTTGTGTATTTTATCTAGGTATGATTTATAAGTGCTTCCCCAAAGGGAGCGCGTGTTAATGGTATGGCAGAACTAAAGAACAATAAAGGAATACATAATTTTTCTGGTATATTAGATATTTGAGCTTAATTCATAAACACCAATGTTACGTGAGATCGTCTTGGTAATATTTATCAATATGAAATTTCCAGGTTAAGTTTTCATCTATTGGTAAGTCCTTAAAAAAACTTTGGTTTTTTACTCGTTGCTATTTCCATTCCATCTAGAAGAACTTTAAATTGGGGGGGGTGTTTTGAATCATTGATTGAGCAGTAAACAAATCATTTTCTGGGCCAGTTTTGTCATTGAAGGTGTCACCAGAACCATGAAGTTTGTTTGCCGGCATTTTAGTAACAGATAGTTTGTTTGCGTTAAAACCACTTACTTCACTTCAAATAATCTCATTGTTTATTACATTAATCTTTTTGATCGGCTATCTACTGTGAGAATACAAAAATTGTTGTGTCATCAGCAAATAGTAAGAACTCAAACACATCCGAAGTATTGGGATATCGTAACAGAAAGTATGAAAAGCAAAGGGCCTAATATTGAACCCCGGGGAACACCGACAATCAATAATATTTTTAGGTCCAGACCTACAGAATTATATTAATATACTGTTTTCGTTAGTCAAAGTAACGATGAACCAGCTCTACTCTACACAAATCCTCTGAATCCACATAGAAATTCAATTTATAAAGAAGAAAAGTATATTATGATGCTCAAAAGCTTTTGGCAAGTCAAAAATCTTACCTATGAGGGTTTCTTCTTTTCAACAGCATTGTTGATTTATCAATAGTGCATTACTGCCATATATGTTGAATGGTTAGCTCAAAAACCATATTGCGCTGAGGGAGAATATCATGCGCATCAAATATTAATGACACCTGTTAAAACCAACCGTTCAAGGATTTTGGAAACATGGAAGAACAGACATGGGTCTATACTTAAATAATGCTTCAACTCATCTTTTGTATATAGGTATAACTTTAGCAATTTTGCGATTATCAGGCACTACTACAGTAGAAAAAAGTTCTTGAGTCCATTGTAAAGAGGTACGCAATTTCATGGCCACTTTTTGACGACAAGGTTCCCAAATCATCATGATCTGCACTCTTATTCGAATATTAATTGTACATTAACAACTCTGTCTTCCAAAATTGTATTCATAAAACATAGGATTCTTTCAAATAATCATAAAAGTTTTTACTGGTACTATCGATTTTTGAAGCCAGGTCAGGGCCAACATTACAAAGAATTCGTTTTATTAAATTTCATCAGCTATACTTTTTGGTCGATCAGCGTGTTGCCCTGATGGGATTTGAATTTGCTTCGGAAGGGGTCTACTTTGGCAGCGAACAATGACATATTTATATCAACCTGACGACGACGAAACTATGGCAGCTAGTTGTTAAAGACGGACCCTCCACTGCGACTTTGGACCTTAAAAAAAAGAAAGAAAAAGAAACGAGATATATAGATGATGTGACCTATGGCGTCACTTGTTGACATTTCAGACGCCCTCTGTCGTTTTCTGGCAGGCAAAAATACAGTAGTTTCTGTGACAGGAACCACATAAAATCTGGTTATAAAATTACTTGCAGAATCTTCCTGATCTAAAGGGTCTCAAAATGCAGCTGGTAGCATTAGCTTTATGCTTGATAAGAAAGTTACATGTAGTATTATTTAATTCGAAACAAAGGTTACAGGCAAAAACAGGAATTTCCCATGCAAAGGATACTGCTTTTGCTGCCAGTTTCTCTCGTACACCAACAGGGGGCGCCATAACCTACACAAATGTCAATCTCTATCGATTATAAAATATTAAAACAAATCGAAATGCAGAATGGTTAATAAATTGGAATATGGGAGTGTATATGGCTCCCTCTAAGAGACTACTGGATAGCTTTAACTCACACTAGATACATGCATGACATTCCTTCGTAACTTATGGGGCAGCTCTCGAAATAACTTGATGAATTCCACAAACACATAGCATTACAAAAGGGCAATTCAGTTCCAAACTTATCTCATCGGTTTATAGAATGCAGGGGTAGCACTCTGCCTCAAACTAAAAGGAGATGACGACATGTGCAAACATTAGAAAACAGAATCGATTCACACCAGGCACATCTTGCTCCCAACATGATGCTAGAAACTTATTGGATTCTTTACACCTCTCATGTTAAGTAAATGTTTGTGGCAAAATTGCAACATCACTGCACTGACATATTAGTGTCAAGTAGTCTTTGTCAAAGCGCCTCGCATGTTTATCCACCAACCGCGTGCGCGCGAAGGCGCGTGCGATCGCGAAGGCGTGAGCCGAGCGGAGCGCAGGCGTCTTTGCGCAAAATTGGTTATTTCCCAGTGCAAGCTAATGTGTGCCAATCAAAGTATGTCATCGTAAGCACCGCCCAATTTCAGCGATGACAACGTTTTCAGATACTGGCCATTCGATGAGTCGCCCGCAAAATTACCATTCGATTTTGCACGCCTGTTTACCATACGATTCAAAGCAAATAGTTCACTCGACGATTAACGACGAAGTTCTGGACAGCTGCGAGTGAGAGTGAGTCCGTACGGTAGGTGAGATGGCAGATGGGCTAGTTGTTGCCCAGCTCGCAGAAAGAAATAAGTCCCCAGTTAAAAGTTTATTCCCACTCTTTCCCTGCACAAACACACTGAATATGAGCTAGGGACTAGGGCATACGTCAGTCAATTTATCAAATTCGTAAGTGCAGTGGACCAGTCTAACTGCACTCACAGACATGACACATGATTTTGAACATTAAATTAAAATGATGAATCCTGACCCGCGTATCATCATGGAACGCAAATGTGACGTGTGGAGAACATTCCAAAATTTAAGCCAGAAATGAAGTCTAGTTCACAAGTTCACGCCGAGAATTTAGGGGATACGCACCTCCTAGTCTTGACATGAACTTACCTCGGGAACTTTCCATGACAAATTGACAAGCACTCCCATATTACTGCCCCAATTTAGGCTAACACCTGTCGGCCCGAACCATGCAATGATGAAACTACGTGTACTATTTGTAGTACAACGGAGTCTCCATACTAAATTCAGGCATGTCAGACGAGTCATTTATCAATCTTTTGCATTCACATTTACGAATCACCTTCATTTCGGACCACCTATGTCAAAAAAACGACCTTAAAAGTTTCCTGTACTAGTTGTTACGATACACAATCCGTTCAACAATGACTGAAATTACATTTATTTAGGTTTAAAAAAACGTATCACATCAGTACACGGAGCCGTAGCTTCAAATACGATAATAGTGTCATACTCATCACAGTACCGTAAGTGCAGCTAGCTTTTTTTTTTCGAGAATCCTACACCGGATCCTTACACGGGACAAAAAGAGGCATGTATATAATTCCACCATATTTCACCGGGCCGTTTCACAGCAGCAGCAAAGCATTCACCATTTTACATCAGGGATATCGCTGTCATGGCGGTATTCGCTTTATTTGAATCCGTTACCAAAAAACCAATAATTGAGGTTATGATCAGTTCAATAAACTCGTATTCTGGAAATACTTTAAGCGGAAAGATGTCATCACAGGGCCGGCGCAAGCTATGCGCCAAGTGCGGCGATCGCCGCACCACTATTTATTTGAGAAGCAAAACAAAAAAAAGCGCGAGAGAGAGAGCGGGGAAAGAGAGAAGAGGAGAGAGAGAAGCAAACGAGATCCGAGGGAGAAAGAAGGGGATGAGACGGAGAGGCTAGAGCGAAGAAAGAGTCGAGAAGGGAGATCTGCTATTGCGAAGGGGAATGAGGTTTCAATTGTTTAAATAAGGATGGGTATTCAAAAAATTGGTAATATCAAAGGCGGATCTGGGGAGCTCGTCCCTCCCCCAATCGTCGAAAAAATCAAGCGACAATGACACTTAGCATACTTTATACTTATACGCCGAAAAATACTTGTAACCATAAAATGTCCCAAAAGGTTGGCAAAAAGAGAGTTCACATAAAAGGATGTTCGGAAAAATATGACAATTCTGATGTAAAGCTTTCTATCAAAAACTTCCCATATGAAGGGACTAATCTGGGAATCATTTTGATTTGTTACAAAAAAATTTGAAATGTTAGATTGGACTATGTTACAGCCTATGTTTTACATTGTGAATTAAGCAAATAAAAATCGCCTTTTGTTTTCACTTTCAAGCGCATTTCGGTTGTAGCCAAATACAAGCAAGACATTTGGGGTCTTATCTATATGAAAATCACTCCGGTAATCCAACTATGGCATGCCCCAAATCTTTCGTTGAGCCTTGGAAGGAATTATAGACCCGTTTTCAGTGCAGGGCCTATCTTGGTTTGTTTTCTGTAGGATTTAAAACGGGGGTACTATGGAAACTCTTTCTAAGGCCTTATATAGGGATATAGGGGGACAAATTGCATATTTCAAATGTCAAACTTGCAGAGAAAAGGTGGTTGTGGAAGCGACATTGCAAAGGTTTCGAGCTTCCACAAATGGCCACATTCTCGGTCGCTCTGCTCGAGGAACTCCTCACGAACACGTTACATATGATGTATCGTAACGTGATTAATACAAAAAGAAATCACGATATTTTACTTGATCACACCAATTATAACGTAACCACTTACAAATTTCAAGTGTTTCCAATCAAATTTGCATGAGAAAATGCGTTTTGGACAGCGAACATTGCAAGGGGTTCGCGCTTTGCGCGTGAGAGGGGAACACACTACCACACTCCCTGCGTCGCTTGATGAATCTCCATGAAACATTAACACGGAGCCCATCTAGCAAACACTATTTCGCGGGGCTTAGGGACGCCATCATTAGACTTCAAGGGGGGGGGGGTGGAAGGTTTTAAAAAAAAATCACCCCACCAGCGAGCAAAAACCAAACTTTTCCCATTTTCCAATAAAAAAAAACTTTAACCACACCTTTCAAACGGTCCCAGGAAATGCAAATAGACTTGATGTGGTTTGTTGTGTCCAAGTCTACAAGGAGAGGACAAAAAAGCATTCAATATTTAAGTTCAGAAAACTTTGAAATTTTAAAAAAAAAAAAAAAAAATTTTACTTTTTACTTTTTCTTTGATCACACCAATTATGAACGTGAACCACTTACAATTTCAGAATTGTTCAATCAATTTTGCATGAGAAAATGCGTTTTGGACAGCGGGAACATGGCAAGAAGAGTTTCGCGCTTCGCGCGTGAGGGGAACACCCCTACCACACCCTCGGTCGCTGATGAACTCTCTATGAACATTTCCACGAGAGCAAATCTAGAAAACAACAACTGTTTGCGTCTTAGGGACGCATAATTATAGACTTAAGGGGGGGGTGGACGGTGGTGGTTAACAACAAAAAAAAAACAAACAATCACCCCCACTGACGAGCAAAAAAAAAATTTTTCCCATTTTCCAATAAAAAAAAACTTTACCCACACCTTAAAGGTCCCCGAAATGCAAAATAGAATTGATGTGTTGGTTGTGTCAAGTCTACAAGGAGGGACAAAAAATCATTCAATATTTGAGGTGGTGATGACATCCATTTATGGTGCTATGATTTTTCAGAGAGTAATAGAAAAAAATTCTAGGTGACGGTGTGAATTCCATGAACTGACTGAAATCAATAGTTTTACTGATGTCATAGTGATTCTTTTTTCTGGCCCGGTTTATTGTAATGGAAGTCCCCATAAAGATTTGGAGTAGTTATCATCTCATGTCCTGGGACCAAGGGTTAAAAAAACTTGCCCCGAGGGAAAACACAGAAAAAAAAATTGCACCTGTTACGTACTGGAAATACTCTATAACCCATAAAATTGGCAAAAGTTTTCCGCGCTATGCGCAGTTTTTAAAAAGTAATTACAAAACCTTTAAGGTAGGGTTTCTCCAGATTTGAGAAAAGACGACAAATTTGTCTTTGACGCGTTTGACCAATTTTGTACTCCTTAAGCATGCATGAAACGGCCCTTGCACCAATTTGACGTGTTTCATCAATAAAATTAGCCTTACATCAGTTTCTCTCCGTTTTCAGACCGTACTCAAAATAGGTAATATATTACCAATTTTAGATGAATTTTTTTTTTGTTTTTTGGTTTTTTCAAGTGAAATTGGTTCTGAAGAAAACAACAAATGCAATCGTGCCTATCTTACCAAAATAGTGAATAGCTCGCTTGAAACTGGCGTTTTCCCCCGAGAGTTTGAAAGTCGCTAGTTCGACCACTTATAAAGAAAGGAACCCTTGACCGCAACATTTTCAAGAATATAGCCAGTATTCAAAATTTGACATTTCTGGGCAAAACATTGGTAAACGTGTGGTTTTATCTAGACGGGTACCCTTTCTTACAACCACATGACCTGGGTGAGGATTACCAGTCTGCATACCGTGCTTTTCATAGCACGGAAACTGCACTTCTGAAGTACAGAATGATGTGCTGCATGCCACAAGAAGGAAGATACATTACTAGTCTACTTGACTTATCGGCGGCGTTTGATACCGTAAACCCATGATAATGTGGTTCCAACCGCCTCATCATAGATGGTATTGGCGGTGGTTGCCTGGGATTGGTTTAATCATGCCTCTCGGGCAATCACAAGCACAAGCTATCTGCATCGAACTATAGACTTCGATTTAGCTCAACTGAAGTATGGACTTCCACAAGGTTCATGTGTTTGAACCAGGACTCTTTCCTTTTACACTCTGCCCTGGGAGAACATCCTTCGTCGCAACAACTGAACTATCACTTCTATGCAGATTATTCGCAGATTTATGTAGCCGTAAAACCTGTGCGCAGACTGTTGACTCCGCCTGCGGGTAATTGAAAACTCTTAACTGCGTCGATGATATCAGAACATGGTGAATCAAATTCCTAAGCTGAATGACTCTAAGACAGAATTTTATGGTCTGATCTAGCAGCAAATCGCAAAGGTCAATGTTCAGCATTTAGAGGGGCGATTCTTACCTGCGCCAGCTACTAATGTTCGGAACCTGGGGGGCATGTTTTGATTCAAATTTAAACATGGCTCTCATGTGACAGCAGTATCAAAGGATGCCTTCTGCTCAATCCGGAATATTGGCAAAATCCGGAAACATTTAACAAGGGATGCAGCTGAAACATCATCTGCATTGTCACATCCAACCTTGACTCCAGCATTCACTTCTCTACTGGAATTACTAACTCGCAACTCTCACGCTTACAACGATTGCCGAGTATAGCTGCACGGATTATCACATAGACCAAGAAAACAATCATATACCCCTGTGTTGGCTGACCTACACTGGCTTCCAATAGAACAGAGATTGAATACAAAATGGCCTATTTTTTCCAAGATCTTGCTTAAACGGCTCCTTGGTTACTTAAACAGAACTTGCAAAACCATATGTTCCAGGGCATCGTGGGCTACCTTCTTCAAAGCAAGGGGAACGTCTGCAGAAAAATCTGCGCACATCAATGGGGACAGCGGAGTTTTTAGGTTGCAGCCCCTAAGTTGTTGAATAGCTTACCTGACTATTGACCTCAGGCACTGTATATCTTTCAGAAGGAACTTGAGACTATTTGTACTCAGAAGCCTTTGCTTGACTCAAACTACCTGTTTTACTTACAATGTTACTCTTTCTTGTATCTATTTTTGGCCACGCGTGATAATTTTCATGTATTTTACGGTTATTTGGCATTGTTGTCAGCGAAAGCGGCCCTGAGCGTCTCTTGCGAAGGCGATACCGCGCTTTAACCAATTGCCATTAATATATTATATTACTATTAGTAGACAATTTCCTTGAAAACTATATCCTAAGTTTTGCGCGCAACGGGTGTGGCCCGCATCGCTATACGCACCGGGGCACATGGCTGCAATGCGGCCATTACATGCAGGCAAAAACTAAACATCTTTGTCTGTCGGGAGATTTAATAAGTAAAATTTAAAAAACGAAACAATTTGATTTTGCTTTGGACAAACGGTTGACATGCATTAAAACATAAAATTGTTACCATCAATTTGCATGAGAAAATGTGTTTTGGAAAGTGAAACATTGCAAGGTTTCGCGCTTTGCACCGCACTCACCCGGGCAGCTCGATCTAGTACGCGTACTATTCCATTGACCATTTGCAGAACATATATATAACAAATGGTAACCCCAGCTAACTTTATTTTACTTTTTTACAACCGTTGATCATACCATAAGCATTATTCAAATGGTTTCTATCAAATTTGCATGGGTAAAATGTGTTTGGAAAGCAAACATCGCAAGGGTTCCGCGCATGCGCGGGGGCGGACACACCTTCCAGCCACCCAACCCGAGACGCTATGCCTTAGTTCAAACAACAACTTAAAACATCAACTATTTATATTTACGTTTTTTGATCAACCACAGAATGGTCAAAGTCAAAAATTAGGTTTACAGTTTTATCTTCTTAAACTTTCTCAAAGTGGGGTGGACATATCAAATTCGTTTAGATATTCTTTACCACAAATATTATTGTAGAACCTGGTGATGAAAATGACGCTTGGAAACAAGTCAAAATAACAAAAATGGCGGCCTGTGTAGAGAAAACTAGTCAAAAACCACTTTGCACACATTATTCTATGGGACAATCGTGGTTAACAATAATCAATACCATTGCTCTTGCGTGAACTGTAGAACTACTCAAGTAACAAACTTCTGACCACTCTCCAAGTTTGTGTAAAGTGTTAACCGTTTGAAAAATGAATGGACAGAAATATTTCAATTCATGAAACTGATCAAAGAGACGTACAATTGAATCACTTGAATTACACTTTAAAAAAATTAATGTCCATTCCAAAATAATAGTATTGCAATTGGAGAAGAATTTGAAATTAAAAGGGGGCTCTTGCATTCTTATCTTGTCGTCGCTTTATCATCACTTTTGAAAGCTGAGCTCAGTGTTTAACTCTATAAAACTAAGGCAATTTACAACTGTGGAACAGGTTTTGCCAGAAGAGTTAATAAATACAAAGCCCATGGAACGGGGGGGGTGCGTTGTTCAATGTTTTGAGTGTATCAATCTTTGTCGCCAAATAAGTGCCATAGACTTACGTGTGTGCAAAAAGTGTGTTTAAACATTTTTTTGGTATATCCTCATGTAAGACTGCATGGACATTAGGCTAGCATGAACTCTTATATAAGAGGATCAAAGGATTACAAGATGGGGTAGTAATTATTCCGTTTAAAAGAGTATTTACCTAGTCTATAACTCATGATATTTACACCCAAGAACCACACCTTTTTTTCTCCAGATGGCGGCCATTTTGTTTCATGTCAGCTTTGTTTTTAACGCCGTTTTCACCAAGGGTGCCAACACGATATTGTAATTAATAATATCCTCAAATCCATTTTGATATGTCTACCCACAATTGAGAAATTTGCATTAGAAAAAGTGTAAAAACTTTTGGACACTGCTGTATATAGCCGTAAAAGCATTATATATACACAGGTAAAGTGAACCACTTCCAAATTTCAAGTTGTTTCTATACCAAATTGGTATGGGAAAAGGTTTAGAAAGAAAATATTGCAAGGGTTTCCGTGCTTCGAGCACCAGGCATGGGGACACCAACTACCCGTACCACCCCCGGAAAGCTTGGTATATATGAACTATACATGAACACTTTATGATTAAATCAAAAAAATAACCCATACAAACTACATGTCGTCGCCCACATCACATAATGTCGTATTTCACATTTTTAGGTTTGCGAAAATCCGGCCTAATTACTTAGTGAATCGAGGTCTTCCAATCCACAAAGTTTCAAAAATGTGAGGCTATGCCAATTATTTAGCTAAATAATTACGATTTTTGTCATTTCCTTGAAAAATCATTTCCCGAATTTTACAGACTGTCGTATTTAAAATCGCCATCATTTACACGTGTTTGATATAGCGTTCTATTTGCCGCTCCTAAAAAAAAGGATTTCACATACTGACCTATTTTGACGTATTCCATCGTGATTTTCGTAAACAAGCTTTCAAATTTGATCTTATTTACGCACATTGAAAAACAACGGTTTTTGTGTAGTTAATATGCGTCATTTTGCAATTATACATTATTTGTGATTCCATACGACTTATAACTTTCTTAATTAGGCTACAAAGTTATAATTGCAGTTTAAAAGTTGGATTTATGGTTAATATTGGACGTAAATCAACTACATTTCTATCCCAGTTTATCCTGACCTGATTTATTGTAGTTGATTGACACACCGTCCCTTTTGTGCAACTTTTTGTGGTACTCTATGGGTTTAACTCCTAACTGAAGTTAGACTTTAGCTTTTTCACCCTAATTAATTCTCACTCCCGTAGTGTTTCAAATATTATTTCTTGGGGTTCTTCTTTTTTAAATTACTCCTCACCACGTTAGATTACCCCATATGTTCGTTCGTTTTTATTTCTAAACAGTATATCGAACCATCCGGGCTACTCAAACTGAGAACTAAAGGTTTGTTGCTGTGTCCTACTCTCAGACACCACCTTGTAGTCCCAACTACTCCATTTACCCACCCAAAAATACTTTTTCCCTCATTTGTTTGGTTTTTTTTCTGTATTTTGTGTCTATATTGTCCTTGTCCACCAACTGACCGTAAGGATTATTAATAATCCGTAGCAATTTGTATTTTCTAGTCCCCTTGTTTGTTCTACTCTGTGCTAGTCCTGGTTGCTTTCGTCTTGTCTGACTTGTCACCACATCTTGCCCACAGGCTTGTGTAACTATTATTACCCAAGT